>OZ010792.1:43913486-44118574 GCA_963932465.1 Maratus speciosus
AAATTCTATGGGTTTAAGTAGACAAAAAGTCTGAAGAGTAAATTTACCAGTCCCCCCCCCCCCTTCCCCGATATGCTTTCAAAATTTTCTTTGAATTTTTACATCAATCCAGAGAATAACCAAAATTGTATTCAAAAAGGTGGAAATCCTCCTTAAGGAGGAACTCTTTCATCCCTGATTAATTAGTAACTATAAAATAATTGCTAAGAATAATAAGACTTTGTAAAAAATTGTACAATGTAAGGTTCGGTATAGCTGTATATACTAGAAAATTATAAATGGATATACCATGAAAGCTCAAAGATTTATGAAGCCTAAATAGCATCAAATATTGCTTTTCTATATCTCTTTTTTTAATTTTTTCTTAATCTGTTTATGATGAATTTAATTTGATGCTGACAATAAAAGTAGTGCATATTTAAACTTCTTTTGGCATTTCATAAACTCACATTCAGCGTAGTAATAATCTTTTCTTTTTACAGAGTACCCAAAATAAAACCATTGTTCAAAGTTTAAACTTGGCATTGCGCTAAGCTTGACTCGAAAGGAGGTCACAAAGTTGCAGCGCTGCCTTGGTCCATGCCACATTTTTCCAGATAGGTTTTTAATTAACCTTTAAAGACATGGGTGGCATATTGAGAGACCACTCAATGCAAGCTAGTTATGAATTCCATAGTAATTATATGATTAATTCTAATAATTAAATTAAGTCTGTTTCTAAAAGTTTGGCTTTTATTGCATCTATACTACTGCTGGGCACTGCACCACTCAAATAATTAAAAGTTGTTATATCATATATATTAAAGCGTAAACCTGATTCTGTAAGATAAGACTAAAATATTCACGCAATTGCGCATGCGTGAAGTTAAATTTACTAGATTTTCCATTTAGAGGAAAGGTTGAGCAGGTCTGGTTAACCGAGTGGTCTAGAGCACCAGTTTAAAGCTCCGAACTTTCGTAGACAACGTAGGTTCGAGCCCAACGCTCGGCAAAATGATTTTTGGCGATAATTCATTTCGTTAATGACATATTTTATTAAGAGGAGAAGTTATCTGATTTTGATTTTATTATTATTTGAATGGTTTATCATTAAATAAAATTTGACACTCAAAAATATTTTGAAAAAATAATTTTATATTTAAAATATTTAACCTAAAATATTTTGCATGTAATTATCAATTAAATAAATTAAGCTGATCTACAACTTTTGTTTATATATTTTTTACCATTATCAAGAATATATAAGTGTGTGAGTCAGAAGGAAAAGTTTGCTATTCTTTTCCGTAAAAAAATAAATAAATAAAACGGAAAGAAAGGAAAATATTCATATAAGAACTATAAAATAAATTATATTGATATCCATGGTTTAATATTTAAAAAATGAAGAAAAAAGTAAAATAAAATTCAAGTAATAAAAAATATATATTATAAATCGTTAATTGCATCAAGTTTAAAATTTAGGCTTTTAGAGACTGATATAAATAAAATGCATGGCAGCTTTTAAAGGTCGTGTAGTTAAAAAAATAAAAATAAAAATAGATATTGTTATTTTGTTATTTTTTCAACAAGAAAAATGAGACTGTAGTAAGTAAAAATAAATGCTCTGCCCAGTATTTTTCGGTAAATTTCTGATAAAAGGAAAGCATAATTGGTTGTAAATTATAAACTTAAAGTTCTTTCACTTCATTCAATAGGTTAGACTGACAGCACCCTCTAGCGCGCTTTTAAGAAATAGGAATCACTTATGCAATATAAAACTTTGTCGCGATTTCAATAATTAATTTAAAAACAACTAATTCAAAATTCAAGAATTTTTCTAATGGAACATCCAAGTTATTTATCGTCAAATCTTGACGGGTACTATCTAGTAGGATTTAAAAGACAATGGTGTATAGAGTACGCCACCCATGTCTTTATGTATATCCAAACTGCCCATGTTTTAAGGGTAAATATCTCAACTAATTAACGACAATTATTTTCAAAAATCATTATCAACAATCCTTTTATACTTCTGCGACGATAGGTACCTCCAGCGCTCCTCAACTTCTTTGCTGAACGCCCACAAGTCGAAATTTGTGTGTAACGAAAAAATGAGATTTTCTCAAAACTATGTGATCTAGGATAATCGCTATAGTTTTCCTGCAAGGTTTAAATTAACTTCTACTAAACGTAATTTTTTCATAATTTTAATTTCAGTAGATTTGGAAATAGAGGGGAGGGGGAACATATTTTTGCATTACATTTTTGGCAATATCTCTGAAAATATAATACATAAAATTAAAAATATATATTTTTTTTGAGTTCGGCATTACGAAAGCTTTCACACGATACAAAGAATTTTTTTTTTTTTTTTTTTAAATAAATTAGCCCCTCTACATTTTTCCTAAATATATTTATAAATAGTTAATAATCTACAAATATGTGGGTCAATAACCTTTATTACTTCAGTCAATTTGAACTTTCCACGTTCCATACTTTACGAGTAAAATGGTTGTGACAGACAGACACAGAAGTGATCTTATATTGGTTCCATTTTTACTTTTTTAAGTACAGAACTCTACAAAAGAACTTTTGTAGGACTACCGGTAGAAATTTAGTACTTACCCTTTGAAATTAAAAATAAGATTTCTAAGAACTTTATAAGGTTAAGGACTGTAAAAATCATGCTGATTCTTTCTTGATTTTTGAGAATACATTAAGTAATCAATCATGCCTCAAATGCTTAACGAAAGAAAAAATACAGAGCTGACAGGATAGGATTGAGAATGAAGGTAAAATTAGGTTTCAAATTATTACATTGTAACTGCGAAAAGGGCTTTTTGATCTTTGTATTTGAATCTTATTTTAATTACAACACTATCCTTTTGCTTGAATGTTGTACTATGAAGCTTGATTTTTTTTTCATTTTCAAACAAACATACATAGAATTTTTTTTATTATTGAGCTTCCTAAAAAACCTGTTAAATTATTTGTCCAATTAAAAAAAATAAATAAAAATGCTGATTTTTTTTTTTCTTAAGTCATGTGCATTATTCTTTCTAACACCTGCTTTTATTATGATCTGAAGACTGATATTTATAACTGTCTAAACATATAAACATGTTCTATCCATTAAAAATGCTCATTTACTGCTTTCAAAAGTATAAATCTTATAAGTGGAAAAAAATATATATATTTTTAATTTTTCAGCGAGTTCTTTTTTTTTTTTTTTTTTTTTTTTTTTTTTTGTAATGTATGGCAATAAAATTTTCTAATTTATTTTTAACACATTAAACTGAACATAAATATGAAAAATGCTTTTAAAAACTGCTATGATCATATTAAACACGCAATTGGGGGGGGGGGGGGGGGGAATGTATAACCACACACATTTTGGAACATTTTCTATTTCAAACTAATCTGAGTTTTGTATTTATGCTAGTTCTTGTTAAAATATATACAGTGAAACTTGGATAATTCGAACTTGTTTAATTTGGAATTCTGGATAATTTGAATTTTTTGCTCAGTCCCTAGGTTTCTGTATTAAAATAATGTAAAAAAAATCGTGGATATTTCGAATTTTATTTTGGATAATTCGAATTTTTCATACGATTGCTTTTAATATTTTACGGTAAAAATTGTTTCTGAGCCTTTTATCAGCTAAAGTGCAAAATATATTAACAGTTTATTTTAGTGGTTTTTCTAAAGAAAAGAAAGGTGATGGTTTGGAATATCACTATGTGGGGACTTCCAGGGAATTTTCTGAGCCAAGCAAAATCCTGCTTTGCAAAATCCCAAGAATTGGACACACCCTTCAGCAGCAGAATCTATTTTACTGCGAGTTGAAGGATCAAACTCTGAAATTTTTGAGAAACAAAAAAGAAATTTGAAAAACAAAAACGAGAGATTGTCCTTTTTATTGACAATTGTATGGCTTCCAACAGCATCCCTAAAATGAAAAGTGTGAAAATTTTTTACCCCGGCCAACACAAGGTCTGTGATTCAGCCGATGCACGGTGGGTGATTTACCTATTCTAGCTGGCCAAAATTATTTTTGCCGTCAATATAATCGCATCGCCATGAAATTGAAAAATGTTATTAATATTCACTATTGAATGTTAGATATTGCAAAATGTAGCATGTAGCAGTCATAATTTTGTTACAGGGACATTCAAACGTATTTCATTAGATTACAGTCTATGGAGAATAATTGTTTGCAGTGGTTTTTAATGATGTTTCATAATTTCAAACACTTTAAAATTAATGTACATATCTATGAAGTGCACTACAGGATGATTGCTATAGATGGATAGCATTTATCGATCATTTACAGGGACACTAAAAAGAATTATGTTACATTGTGGTCTTTGGAGAAAAAATTTTTGTGGTGTATTTTGTTCATGTTACACTATTTCAAAAGTATTTAAATTGATATATATCTCCGAGGTGCTCTATAAGATGCTTACTATTGAATATGATGTTCCATTCATCTTTCATATACAGGGGCACTAGAGTCCTGCATCAGGTCGGGTTATCCGCTTTTACCCAAAACCGACCCGACCCGCAATTTGGGTCAGGTCAGGTTGACTTTAAATTTTTTGGGGACGGGTCGGGTTGGCTTTTATTATTTCGGGTTCGGGTCGGTTTTGGGTTGGCTTTTTTACTGTTGCAGGTTGGGTTCGGGTTGACACGCTTTTTTAAAAGAATGTGGAAAATATTTTTTCCATTATAAACCTATATAAACTGCAGATCAAAGTTTCACAAAAGCAAAATGTGGGTATGTCTGTTTTGTCTTTAGTCATCCTTTCATGAGTCTTCGAAATAACAAAATGCAACATTATATTTTTAACGTATTTTAAAAATACAATACACAGCAAAACGCTAAATGATCCTTAGTGTCTAATGTATCAAGTGAATAATTTGACTGTGGTGATACGTGATGCATTATGTTAGAAAGGAAAATTTTCAAAATAATAACTGCTGATAAACTAAAGGCAGATGGCTATTTGTGTAAAACAAGGTGTATCGTTATAAATGGAACTTTTGAAACCGCAATTAATTTTAAAGCATATTTAAAGATTAGATTTTTAGTTTTATACCATTTAGAGTCCTGCATCGGGTCATGTCAGAGGTTTTACTATAGTTGAATATTAAAGAATATAGAGTTGTTCATTCTTCTATATAAAACATAAAAATGGAATTAGATAATTAGAGGTCTGCACGGGCCGGAATTTACAGGCCCGCCCCGCGCAAAACTTAAAATTCGGCCCTAGCCCGGCACAACCCATTTATAATTTTATCGGCTTCATCTAAATATTCATATCGGGCAGGTAGACCCGCTTAATTGTTGTTATCGGCCCATCCTGGAAGGGACGTTCAAATTTTTTGCTGGCCCGGCCCGTTGAAAAAACTGTCCTAATAAAGCAGTCTGCCAGGTTGAAATTTTGCCGCTCTGCCGCGGCCCGCGGGCCGGACCGGTGCAAACCTCTATTAGAGATACAATTGTAGATTATTTTTCATAATGGTATTAAAACATGATTTGCTTTTCTTATTGTGGGTTCGGGTTGGGTTGCAGGTTGAAATATTGCGTGTTCAGGTTGGGTGCAGATTGATATACCTCGGGTTCTGGTCGGGTTGCAGGTTGCCTAAAATTATTTTTGCAGGTTTAGGTTGGGTTGCGGGTTGCGAAAATTATTTTTGTGGGTTCGGGTCGGGTTCTACCTGACCCGCGCAGGACTAAGGTGCACACTAAATAAATCAGTTATATTTTTCTATGTATGAACAATAATTGATGGAAGTGCATTTTCAGTTGTGGAACAGTTTTTTAAATTATAAAAATTGTATAATATTTAATGTGTATAAATTCTATAAATCATATAAAAGGGCTGCACAAAACATCTGAAATAAATTTCCGTTTATTGACAGAAATTGCTAACGAGGGATTTTCAAATGTGCTATGCATTCACTAACTGTTCTAAATTTTAGCATACTGTGAATTATATGATAAATCTATAGTTCATATACAGGGATGTACAAAATTTTCAGCTATTTTTTCGACTTTGGTTGAAATTGTGATCTCTGCCCAGAGGAACCTTATGCAAAGAATTGGAATCATAAGATATCATGAAAAAATGCCTACATTATGTTTTGCACTGTATCAAATCTGAATTTGGAGAATTTGCCTGGATCAATTTTGTAACCACTCGAAATTTGCAGCCAAGTAATATATTTTAAATCATTTTGTCCTGAGATATCTACATACAACTGGCAATTTTTGTCCAAATTTGGTCATAAATTTAAACATTTCACTCTTGCAAAACTTCATGTGCTCTTCATTGCAATTTTCCTCTATAAACAAAATATTTTCAACCAAATTCACATTTTCGCTAAATTTTAAATCTTGTTGCTGATGCATAATGGTGCAAAAGTTTATTTATGTGACTAACTTAAATTCTGCTGTCTTTGATAAAAAGAAAATGTTACTTTAACTAAAATTTAAAAAAAACTTAGACTTAATAAGCTAAAAGCAATTCTAAAAACTGGGAGGGCACCTACGGACAGACAAATTAAATTGGAAAGAAAAGGTAATAATCTAAACTATTTAATCATATCAAAAATTGAGCTTAATTGTGCTTCATCATATAACTTTTTCTATATTAAACGGAAAAATTGTAAAAAAAATACAGAGTTTTTTGTGACATTAAATATGAAATAACAGCTGATATGTGCAAACTTTATGCACATAAATCTGACAAAATAAAGTCCATATTTTGTTTGGAAGCATCCCTAATTGAGCAGTATATTTTATTCAGCTTCAAGTAACAGATTAAAGAACTATACTCAAATTGATAGATTCATTCCAAAATAAGTAGCACCAACTTTACGCTAGTCTATGGACCATACAATTACATTTATACCAAAACCAATAGCAGGGTACAATGCCCCTATTGAGCTATAACAGGCAAAAAATAAATTAAGCTAGGACAAACTTTTAAAAATCGACTTTTAGCCAGCTTGAATCGGTAAATCACCCACCGTGCAATGGACCAAGGAATCATCAAAACCCTTAAACATTTCTTCAGGTGTCTGTTAGTTGAAAGCATCCTCATTGGAGATTTTGACATTAAGAATCTCAACATTTGTCACACTTCACGAATGTGTAGGCAGGCATGGGACAAGGTCAGTGAGTCAACGATAATGAAATACTTTTTTAAGGCTGGATTTGTAATGAAAGAAATGGTAGGAGTAAATATAGTGGAAAACTTTGAGAAAATTGATCCCGAGCTGGCTGTTGATAATTAAGATGTAAAATTTGATCCATCAATTTTGTATGACGACTATGTGAATGTGGACCAAAATGTGGCAAGGCAACTGATGTGGACATTATTGCTCAACTGGCGGAGAACAACCAAGCTGAGGATGAACTATCTGGGGATGAAGAGAAAAAGGAAATATGACAGAAGATCCTACCTAGTTTGTCAGAACTTATGGTGCATATGCATGAACTTCGATGCTTTTTTGAAGGTCAGTCTAATTAGAACATTCTATTTTTGCATCAACTGATAGGTTGGAATAATTTTTTATGACTCAAAGATTGCATACCAAGAAGCAATCAAAAGTATCTGACTTTTTTCCTTAAAAGTTATGAATAATTAAGCTCGTAAAAAAATGTTTGATTTAATGAAAAAAAAGTAGCAATATTCTTAGATAAAATTTACGGGTTAAATCTTTCATTGTGGAATTAATCTTTTTTATTTATCTCTTCTTCTTGAGAGGATATGTGTAATTCGAATTTTTGGATATTTCAAACTTTTTTCTGGTCTCTTCAACTCCGAATTATCCAAGTTTAACTGTACTTACACACCTTTCATACTTATGTTACTAGTATAAAGAAAATTAAACATACTTTGAAAATCTTATGTATAACAGTTTTTTTTTTCTCTTAAAGCAACATGCAGATGCTTTTTTCTTTTTTTAAAGCTTAATTTATTTAAATATCATCCAGCAATTTTATGAGAATAGAGAGAGCAAATTGATAAACTGAAGTCAAAAGAATTTTCAAAGATTAAAATTCTTGAAAAGCTTAATGGGATTAAAACACATTTTGAACAGAAACAGATCACTGAAGATAATGAAATAAAAAACTTTTAAAGTCTGCAGATGATAAACTTAGTTGGAGACCTTGAAAGAGTTTGTGGCTGGGGTGGGAAAGCTGCTAACTGGCACAAATAGTACAATAAATGCATTATTTAATTAAAAACAGAATCTGCCAAGAATATATGGGTATCTCCATAAATATATGTATTATTCTTACACAAATGTTGCACCATTTCCATATAGTCATATGTTTTACATAGACAATTGACAGCATTTTATTTTACAGGGTTATCAAAAACATTTTTTACTGAATTTGTTGTTGACTCCTTAATTGCTCTAGTGATCAAACCTTCAATGAAAAATATGAAGTTAAATATGTTTTTTATATTCCTGAAGTTCAGGAAGAATTTGTCAAGGTATTTCTTTAGATATTTGACAAAATATTGAAAATTGAAAGTGTTCAATGACTTTTCGCCATAAAGTGTATTAAGTACATGGGCAAAGAAGAAAAGTTCATAAATATTTTTGAAGTAGCACAATAAAATTTAGTCAATTTTTAAAATATATAATTTGAACGAAATAATAAACATATTTTAAGGAATAAAAGATTAAAGATTGATGCTTTTAAACTTTTTAGTGTTTCTTTAAAATTCATGGTGAACATTTAAAACTGAGAATAGAGAAATATGGAAGAAAAAAATTCCTTTTTTACATAAGTATTTATGTAAATACTAGATCACAGTATCCATACTTACCAAAATGCAGAGTTAAGAAGGCCTGCGTCAGGATTTATCTGAAAGATAAATTTAAAATTTAATAGCACAATTAAGTTGATTTCTAGTACAAAAAATTAAATAACAAGAAATAAAAAAAATAAAATAATGACTTATAATAAAATTTACTCATTAAAATTTGATATTTTTACTTTCATGATTTCAAGATTGGCCAGATTTTTGACACAGATTAATGAAAGAAATTTCTATTGTATGTAAAATAAGACAGTAATTATATTGAAAAAATATGTCAGAAGAGACAGAACACTATAATGACAAAGGATGACTATGGAAATTGTGAAAAAAAATTCACTGACTTTCCTCACTATCTATGATATTTTTCAATGTATGTGCTTTGTCATAATAACACATTTATCCAATAAGAAAAACTTGGACTTACGCTGTCAAAATTTAATAATTAAAAACCCTTATGATACTCATTAGCGTACATATAAATAAAAACTACATTTAAAACACATTACAAATTAATCCCAATGTTTCATGCTCTTTCTAATGAGACATCATCAGGGGAGAGGGTTCTTAACCTCCACGAAGCAAAGTTACAAACAGCACAGTCACTTTCACAACATCAAACTGAAAACATTTCGGATACTGCATCAGATATGGCGCCATCTGTTGGTAGGCTAAAACACTATTATCAGAAACTAGGAAAATCCAAAATAACCATTACGAATGTACTTTTAAAATATTCAACCAAACATTAGAAATCTGAAATGAAATATTGTCATTGCATACTCTGTTTTTCTCAGACTAATTTCTATGGATTCACGTATAAGGGCTTTAAAAGTGGGTTGGAATATTTAGAGATAATTTTTACATTGTCAAAATGAACTACCTTGACACTGCCTTTAAATGCTAATCTAGATAAAGCTGTAGATTGTCTATTGAATTTTAAATCTCTTTTATGTTCTTTAATTCTTTCAAACAGGCATCGTTTTGTCATTCCAATATATGAAGTTAATAGACCAGTATTGAGTTGAATAGGGATTTCGTAAACACCAGGATGGAATAAAATTGGTAGAGGATCTTGCTTTCTGGTAATAGCTGCAAACAGATTTTTTGAGGGGGAGGCAACAAGAAGAATTCTGAATCTATTAAAAATTCTCCTTAATCTTTCAAACATTGCTGGAATATAAGAAATTTTTCTATAAATAGGACAATGAATGTCTTTTCGCTTTGCAGCCGACGATATCTAATGCATATTTTCCCAGCCTCTGGGCTTGCATTAGTATTCAATTCTCACCCTTCTGTTTGTCGGATAAAAGTCATATGCCCCTTGCTGACTAATTCAGCTGTCGTTAAATCTATAACGAGCATGTAATATCACGTGTTAGCTATTTCTTTAGCCACTTTCCCTTACCGCAGGAATTTTAAGATACGTGTAACCATATAGCACGCCATGGCGTAAGTTTGAGTTCTATGTAATACTTCGGGATGCTTCTGATTCCTTTGTTCACGCCACCAATATTCATCGCCAATACAGTACATATGTTCCTATTCATCTCGCCAATGAGTGAGTGATTGTAATGAATATTTTGGCACTACTCCCTCTGATCTTGAACGTGACGGATCTCAGCTCTCTGCCCTTTGGGGCCGCCCCGTCGGGCAGTCTTGTGTTTGACTTCTCCCCGTCCCACTGTACTCTCATGGCCCCTCCTTTTTAAAAGTTTCATAATAAAGAAGTAAGTCCTCTAAATTTTTGTGTTGGAGTTTTTTTCCTCTTACTCATATTGTGAACCTGGGTATACATATCACTGCCACATAAATCTGGCGCCGTTGCCCAGTTTTTTTCTCCAACAGTATTAAAAAAAAATACGGGGAGAAGTTTCATTCCGTTTCACTCTTCTTATCAGCGACGTGAACGACCTATGACAGTTTTTCTTTTCCCACTGGAGTTCCGGCTTCCTCATCCGACTCCGAGCACTCATTCTCCGGCATCTACTTTACGGGACTTTCCCTTCTCTGCACTCGCCGCCCCTATGGACTTCGACAGTGCGTCTACTTTGCTGTCTCCACCCTCCTGATTCAGCGCTGAACTCCCGGTGTGCCGGTCATCAAAAGTAGCGGTTTGCTGTAATTTTTGCTTGGACATCACTGCTCTGGTCCCCTCTTTCACTGGATCTCTACCTTTAAGGATGTGTGTTTTTTCATTGTCGGCGATCCCTCATCTCATTATGATTCTACCTTCTCAGATGTGATCTCCTTCGATGATGACTGCTCCCATATTTGCTGATTTTCTCGGACTCAAAATTCTGCTGTTTTCTCCAAAGACTCACCCAAGAAGTGCTGTTCGCTCATAAAAAAGTGACAGCAGAACTATCCACTGCTCTGCCGGTTCTGTGAGGTATGTGTACATCTAAAAATTGCCGTGTGACCCCTTGTGAAAAAAAAATTAGCACAACAAGTCCAAGAAATGTGCGTCGTCTCGCTTTGTTTGTGATCTTGTGATGAATATGCGCTGTGCAAAGTGTCAGCAATCGCACAGATGTGGTGAAAAGATAATGATAGATGCTAAAAAGAAATATAATTTCGCGATAGTGTTCTAGTGTTACGTATAACAAATTCTGTGCAAGTCAATTTAAAAAAAAATCTTCAGTTTTCAAAATAAAATTTTCTTCAAAGTTCGTCAGTAAGAAGGATGTGCCAAGATTAAGATGGATAATATTCTCCGTCATTTGTGGTGTGTTTATAAAAAAATTATTACCTAAGTGATCTGCTAATACATGACAGTTGTCAAAAAAAATTCAGAACCAGAAAGTAAAAAAAAAAAACAAAAAAACAACCAATATGATTAAATTAAAAAAATCAAAAGAAACCACTCATTATGCAAAAAAAAAAAGAAAGTGCTAAACAAAACGTCACATGATGTGTGATCTTTCATCCAAAATCCTTTTAAAGCATTCAGAGTATGAAAACAGAATGTTAATTATATTTACCGGTTTTCAAAATTTGTCCGTTTCAGTTTGTTACTGAAATCATTTTATTTAAAAAAAAAAAAAAAAAAAAGAAGGCGTTGTTTTTTCATTTCGCTCTGTTTTTATGCTCAAATGAATGCTCTCTACAAAAAAAGTGACATACCTACTTGATCGAATTCAATGAAAACACTTGTGTCACTATACTTTGCTACAAAAAAGAAACACACACATGTTGCATTTAAGTATGAACAGGGAATGTTTTTATATTAAATTAATTACTGTAAATTGTTTTAGTTTTTCTTTATTTTTCTTTCTTTTCAATTTCAGTAAATTACCAGTTTCCTTTCAAGTTATTTTTGTTCCCTATTCATACTTCTACTTTCATAACAATTGCAGTGTCATAAATTTATTTTGTGTTGTCAGCTTGAGCGGAGAAAATTACTTCTATGCTAATTTTAAAATATTATTAATAGTGATAGCATTCTAGTATCGTTTTTCTCCTTTCGGGTTGTTTTTGTTTACAAAAAATAATAATAAGTGCATCTTCTAGTTGAAATGAAAATTTTATAGTACTTTTATTAATATTTCATTTATAATAATTTTGTGTTTAAATTACGACAGTATTCTCATTTTTTTATATGAAATTGCATATGCATGCTATATTTCAATCTTTTTTTTTTTTCTTAGGGTATTTTTCTTTATGCATTTAAAAATCGAGAATTTAACCCTTTAACCCCACTGGCATATTTTGAAGGTATACTTATTTTACCGATAGGCAACAAAAATTCTCTGCTCCAAGTTTTGCAGTATTTGATATTTTTATATAAATATGTGCATATTACGCTCACAACGTTTGCACATTTGCACTTATGTGTGATAGTTGCACACTTACTCTTAGGATGTGTTGCTCGACTCTGACCTTGCTTCTTGTTTTTTGTATTCTAAACCAGAATTACAATTTAGTTAGCTTTTTTTTTTTAAATTTTATTGAATTTTGGACTCTTTAATCCAACTGGATGTAGACAGAAATTTGACTTACAGAAATCTTGTGGTTGATACACTCATATTTTTTTTACACTCCCCCCCCCCCCCCCTTTCATTTTTTCTTTTGTGTATAATTTATTTATGCAACTTATTGTGTTTATTTTACGTGCATGCATTTCATTTCTGATAAGTAGAGTTTTTGCATACTTACACCTTTTTGAAATACTCATATTATTTATTTTGCATTATTTATGTTGCTCTCTCAAAAAAAAAAAAAAATTCCTTTTTTTTTTTTCCATTTTGGCTTTTTAAAAAAGTAAACAACAGAAATTAAATAAACACGAGATAAAGAAAAAGGTTTTGGAGATAACAGACACTTCACCAGTCTATTTTTAAAATATGGCAGCAAATGATGAAAATTCTGTTAGTGATTTTAAATCATCCCATTTCTGTATCTCCATGGGTAGATTATTTCGAGGAGATATTATTAAGATATTCGGATTCCATTAATATGGAAGCCACATCTATTCAAAATTCACTTAAGACCGAAAATGTTGCATCCTTGTCTGAAAATATTATGGATTTCCTTCAGACCATTAAATTCAATTTTCACATGCTTAAACAAAATTTTAATATACTGAAAGATGATTATTCCAAATTACAACAGGATAAAGATAATTTATTTCTTGTAAATCAGAAACTTGTAGAGAGATTACATGAAATCACAGCCCAACAGAAAAGTAAGGCGAAGCATACTAAATGTAGTAAGACTATGGGTGATCAGGTGGTAGATGTCAACAACAAACTCCCTCCATCTGCCCTACATAAATCAACTCAAACTGTCCCCTCTTATATGTGTAAACAAGAAAAGGTACCACACCTGGAAAATGATAAAAAAGACACATATATTAGCCCCGACCTGCACACTCGGGGTAAGCACAATGAAAACTTTACAGATATTAGCGATCCCTCTCTAAAGTCCTTATCCCCTGCTAAACTTAATGTACCTAAGCCTATTCGTGTCATTATTTGTAACCTCCCTGAAAATTTAAATATTCCTGATATCTTGTTTGGTATTTCAGATTTAATCCATATACCTGAACCTGATTTTCACTTTGTTAAAAAGTACAAACTCCTACATATTAAGTCCTTTAATTGGATCTTGGAGCTTGCACCACAGGATGCTAGGCAATTATTAATGCATAGGGAAATTATGATACAATCAAAACAGTACCCTGTTAAACCTTAAATAAATGTTAGACGTTGTTTCAAGTGTCAAGTATACAATGATCATCTTGCAATTTCGTGTTATAATGACATTAGATGCTCTGTGTGTGCCTTGCCACACATTGACCCTCAGTGTAGAAATCCTCCAAAATGCATTAATTGCATTAGAAATAATGAAAGCAACAACACCAACTTTGACATTTTCCACAATGACTATGCACCTTATTGCCAATCATTAAAAAAATTCATCAAGCAAATGCGAGAAAAAGTATACAACTGCAATACATTCCCGTAAACATCTCATGCAGCTTCCTTTTTAGTAAAAAAAAAAAACAATGTAACATACATTTTACTTTTTTCATTTTTATTTAACACACATTACTGTAAAGGAGTTACTATCAACAGCATTTCCTTTTAAAGTTTTTCATTTTCTTATACATTTACATACATATGTCAGTTTTCGACAGCATTATTCATAATGATTTGAAGTTTGAAGTTAGCTTATTTTTTTTTCAAGATTTTTTTTTTATTTTAAACACAAGTGTACAGTGAGTTGCTTTTTCATTTGATTGTTTAGCCGGCAAATAGTTAAATGAATGTCGAATTGGAACAAAAGTGAAATCGTTTCTGATACGCGTTGTCAGACTATATGTTTTTCACTTTTTGGAAGATTGTTACTGAAAGAGTACACATTCATTCAACTTTAAACATTCATCATTACACTAGTTACATTTTCAGATTTATTTTTTTAGAAATTTGGATATAATTTTACTTGTTAATCTTAGTTAAGTTTATTTAGCTACATTTTATCACACAAGTAGCATTTCCTGGTTACATTTTATCCTTTTTCACTTTCCTTTACTTAAAAGCACAATTCTTTGTCTTTTTTTTTTGGTTTGTTTGTTTTAACTTTAGGCGAAGCAGTTTTGTGCTTGTGATACAATGCTCTTGGTTCCATATGTACACAATGAGTTTAATTAGTTCATAGCTTACACAACTGAGTTCATAGTTTTCTGAGTTCATAAAAAAAAACTTTACACGAGCTCATAGCATTGTCAATTCTTTGTGTACTTCAGGGACCAATTGCACTATTATTTTTCTTTCATGACAATACTTAGTTCATAGAATTTTTTCCTTACACATATTAGTTCATAGTTTGTTTTCTTTCTTGTGATTTGTTTTGCATATTAGTTCATACCAATTTTTGTTTTGGTAAACACATTAGTTCATTGTAATAATATTTTTTTGTTTGACACATGAGTTCATAGTAAGTTTCATTTTTTTTACACACATTTGAGTTCATCGTATTACTTTTACACTTTAAGTCAGTAAAATACTGGCTCACTTTAGTTCATTGCAATAATTTACACTTTGTTCATTGAGATACTTAGATTGCTGTGTTCACAAACATACATTTAAGTCATTGAAATTTTCCCTTTTTTTCACTGACATACACTGTTTTAGTTCATTGTGAGATACTTTTCTTTGCTTCGTTCATTGAAATACACATTTTTTTTTTCTTTCTTTGGTTCATAGAGATACACTTACAACTTAGTTCATTAATATTTTGTTTGGTAAAAAAAAAAAAAAAAAACATATATTATACACAATTGAAAACATTTTGTTTCTAGGTTTCAACGTTACACATTAGGATATTTCCTTTTTATTTCTCATTATACCAGGAACTACTTTTGACTTAACATGATATTCACAATTTAAACATTAATATGTTAATTTTTAACAGATTCTTAATTTTCCGTTATTATTATATTTCTTTTATGACATGACATTTCATGTCACCATCACTTTGTTTCACAACAAAGAATGCCCAGTTTACAGGATGCTGATCCTTCACATGCATTTTCTTTAAATTTCAAACTTAAGATGTTTTTATTGTTTTCATCACATTTGTTTTGGTTTTCTACAGGTACATAATTACATGTTTTCTTTTAAATGTGGAGATTAAATAAAATCTCTGGTTAAGCTTCACTTAGACAATAAACACGTCTAAGATATTATGTCGTTCTTGTAATAACATAACTTCACAATAACAAAAAAAAAGTTTTTTTTGTTTGTAGCATTAGTAACCTAGTGCAGTTACACTAAATGTTTAAAACATTATCTAATGTTACACAATACACATACAGTTCATATCCTGCTTGACACATTGTAAGGAATACAAAGTTAGAATGTATTTAAAAAAAAAAAAAAAAATTGCAGTTGTTATACTTACCCGATCATGTCACCAGTCTCTCCACACCTCGGATTGACCTTTTACCTTTGATATGTGAGATATTTATCTCATTTTTTTTTTTTATTATTTTTAATTTATCCCCTCTGAAGTTTTTTGTTCCTGTTCAAAATTTTGCCCTAAGGGTCCAAACTTCATTGTGTAGAGAGACAAAACCCTTGAATTGTTGTTTCAATTCAATAAACATAACTTTTTTTATATGATACATCGACGCATGCTCCTTTGAAGATCAATGTGATCTTTGGGGAGCAGGGACCTAGGTATCACTTGATGTCTGGGTCTCATAAATCCCCCCCCCCCCCCCCTAGGGCTGATGTTCTAAACTGACGCGATCACACTTGTTACTTAACAAGAATAAGAGCTACACCCATTCATAGGCATGCTATATGCATCCCGTTCTTTTGTAGTCCTGTGCGGTGTGCACGAAAACCTACCTATTTTTTTTATTTTTATATTACTTCATTTAACTTTTATTTACAGACATACATGTGTCTTTTATTTTCTATTTCATTTTAAAGTAGTATCTGTGTCTCTTGTTGCTTGCATTTATATTATATTATTTTTATTTTGAGAAGATATTATAACAAGTTACAAAAAAAATATTTACTTCTCTTATAATGGTCATGAAAAATGCTAGTACCAGCCTCTTAATCAAATACTAAAAAGCTATTTAAAAAGGATCCTGTTAAATCAAAAAAAATATTATTTGCACTTTCTTGGTGACTGTTAAGACTAATGAATACCAAGAAAAGAATTTTAAAAAAAGGCGCCATTTATCATAACCTGAAAAGTTTTGCTTTATGCAAACATTTAAAGAATTGCAAGCACACAGTTAATTTATATATATATATATGGAGACTTATCATTGTATTACGTTATATCTGTTTTAAATACTTATATGTATGGGGGGTAGACAAAATAATTGTCAAGTTTAAAAAAAAAAAAAAAACTGTTCTACAAGTTTCACAGCTTTTTTTTTTTTCTGGTGGTAATGGGTGATATATATAACGGCTTTCCCGTTATATATGCATTATTCCTCCTCTCCCCTCAAAAATAGACTTTTAACCGTACTGGTTCATTATAAATTGTCATTATTCCCCCTCCCCCCCCCTTTCAAATAAAATATTTAGTTTAAATTTGACATTTTATAGTTAAGTTCATATGGCTTTAGTCTTTCTCCCCCCCCCCCCCCCCTCTCTCACTACTGTAAGTTACACTTTTACTTTTTAAAGTTCTTTGTAAATGCAGACATCATTTATCTCGGTTCCTTTTTCTGTCTTTCAAATTCACACGGACAGAAAAAGATCTTAACCACAGCTATTTTCCCTTGATATAAAATAAAAGAATAAAATACAAGTGAATGTCTTTTCGCTTCGCAGCTGACAATATGTAATCTATATTTTCTCAGCCTCTGCGCTTGCATTAGTATTCAATTCTCACCCTTGTACTTTGTCGGATACAAACCATATGCCCCTTTGCTGACTAATTTGCAACTGTCGTTATATCTGTAACGTGCATATAAAATCACGTGTTCCTATTTCTTTAAGTCTCCCGGCTTACCGCTGGAATGTTATTTAGTGTAACCCTAAAGAGCCCGCCATGGCATAGTTTTTAACTCAATTGAATGTAAAACTTCTCTGGATTGTTTTGTCTACCCAATTTGTGTTCGCCAAACATCTTACATATGGTTATCTAGGGTTCGCCAATCTGTATGTAATAGTAACAAAATCTAACTCACTCTTGCTCCTGACCGAGAGCCATGTAAACCGAAATTTAAGTCCCGCTGTGGGGCGTCTGCCAATTCGGCAGTTATTTGAAACTCTCCCCGCTCTTCTATACTGTTCACGGCTCTGCATTAAAGGTGTTTCATAATAAAGATGTAAGTCCTCTAAACTTTTGTGTTGGAGTTTTTTTCTCTTACTCATATTGTGAACCTGGGTATACGAATTCACCGCCACACATGTACCTTAACCATAATTTGGGTTTATGTTTGAAAGAGCTGAAAATAAAATGTTCCAAGGGTCTAAGCTTAAATTCAGCAAAAATACTTGAAACAGGTGACCCGATCGGTGCACCCTTATCTTGCTTATAATAATTACCATTAAAATAGAATACATTACTCTGGTTAATTAAATTTAACCCTGCTTCTAATGAGGTTTTAATTTCTTGACTAGATTATTTAATTTATCTATAGACTGGTTAATAATATTCATAACTTTTAGCCTCCACCAATTTTATTCCAACCTGGTGTTTACGAAATCCCTATTCAACTCAATACTGGTCTATTAACTTCATATATTGGAATGACAAAATGATGCCTGTTTGAAAGAAAGAACATAAAAGAGATTTAAAATTCAATAGACAATCTACAGCTTTATGTAGATTAGCATTTAAAGGCAGTGTCAAGGCAGTTCATTTTGATAATGTAAAAATTATCTCTAAATATTCCAACCCACTTAAAGCCCTTATATGTGAATCCATAGAAATTAGTCTGAGAAAAAACAGAGTATGCAATGACAATATTTCATTTTAGATTTCTAATGTTTGGTTGAATATTTAAAAAAAAATACATTCGTAATATTTATTTCGGATTTTCCAAGTTTCTGATAATAGTGTTTTAGCCTACCAACAGATGGCGCCATATCTGATGCAGTATTGATTTTGGATGTTTAATGATTAAATACCGAAATGTTTTCAGTTTGATGTTGTGAAAGTGACTGTGCTGTTTGTAACTTTGCTTCGTGGAGGTCAAGAACCCTCTCCCCTGATGATGGCTCACTAGAAAGAGCATGAAACGTTGTAATTTGTAATGTGCTTTAAATGTAGTTTTTATTTATATGTACGCTGATGAGTATCATAAAAGTTTTTAATTATCACATTTATCCAGCTTGCTAATATCTCATTTGAGAGAAGAAAAAAAAAAAAGAGAACATAAAAATTGCACAATCGCGTCCTATTATTTGATTAAGTATCACTTGTTTAGTAATAAATCAGTCTCATTGGCAAGGTAAAAATGCAAATATTTTCGCATATAGAAAATTCCCTGACTTTTCCCAGATTTTTACAGATTGATTTTCTAATTGACTCCCTGATTTCCAGAATCTGTAGACACCCTGTGATATTTCATGAAATAAAAGCTTCTAATAACAACATACAAAGAATAAAATATCATTCAGCTGTAAAATTTCTGCATTTTTAAAATATTTTTTTATTAACAAATCCTTATCACAGCAATAAAGTAATACTTTTAGACAAGATGAGATTTATTTATTTACCAGTTAAAGAATATTTACAATATAAGGTTATTCTACATGGCAGATTTCATTTAAAGCATGACAATACATGTCATGATAAACTAAATTTGAATAATTTTGAAAATAAAGGTTAAACTAAGAGTGCCCTGAAAATAAATTTAAGTGGCTCTGCTATGATTACAGTACAGTTAAAAGTTTATAAAAAAATTTTAATAACCTTTTTTTTAATAATGAGTGATTTTTCTTACATAATTCTAAAGTATTCTTGAATAAAATCTTTAACACTAAATAATTATAAAATAAAGCACAACATTAAACACATAAAACTCTCCATACTGTATTAATATACAAAGCATATGCACATAAAAATTATTCATTCTAAATATAAATTTTTAAAATATACACTTTTTGCAGTCTTCATTTCATTTAAAATAAAAATTTTCTTATTTTCATCAGAACGATTTGCTGGATTCATTAATGCTGCAAGCTTATAATGCAAACTCTATCACTAAAAACATTTATGTAAGTAGTCGTCAATAAGTCAGAAGATAACAATGATTGAAATCCGGAATTCTCACAGAGTAGAGAAACACAAAATGATGTTATGTGAAAAAAAGGAGATTAGAAATCGTTTTAAGCTCATCATAGTTTTATGACTGTTGACAGTAAAAACTACAGACATTCTGTTGATGTTGAAAAGTATGATTACCTCATTCAGAGAAAGAAATGTTTTCACGTTGAAAACTGTCTCAAACAATTAGGAAACTCCAGAAACTTCAAACTTTTAGTGGCTGGCATTGAACGATATTACTCCACGAATGATGGATTCATGACAGCTCTATCTTTTGTGAGTGATTTATTTTCTCGAGGGGAAATGAAAATACCATCAACTTCAAAATATAGAATGTTTCAAATAGAGGCAAATCCCATTAGAATGAACTTCATGATAATGTGAAATTTTATTTGTTTAACGAAATTTAGTAATAATGGATTTACATTTCCTGCATATATATTTTTCTGGAAAATGAATTTTTTTTTTTTTTTTTCAAACATTTATACTGTATCAGATTTCATTCTAATGGTACTTGACTTTACCCAAAGTTCAGATATTCTTTAAAAAATATTTTAAAGTGTTTTAGTTGTTGAGAACATGAACTTTGCTATCAACACTTTAAATTCTGAAAACATCAGTAATATAGTTTAGGCAATAACACAGTTTTATTCAGAACCTCTCATTTTATAAAAATTCTTTTAAAAAATAAATATATATTTTGGAAATATTTTGCCAAATTGAAAGCAAAGAGACATTATTTAGGGGAACTGTACGGAAACAATAAAATAAAAATTTTAATTTTCTGATAAGAAGTTTCAAAAATAGGAATGTATTCCATAACCATAAATTTAACATTAGAGGGATAGATTTAAAATCCGACTGATATGACACCTTAATAAGATTTTCTAATTTTAAAATAATACTTAATAAGGTTTTGCAACCAATTTTCAAAAACTAAACTTTTCTATATGAAAGTTTGCTAAATGTATGAACTTTTTAAAAACTGAAAAAACAACTTTCTTAAAAAAACTAAAAGCATACTTGAAATGAAAGAAACAGCACACACAACATATTTAATGTATCATGTAAAATGATAAATAATCAAAACTTTTACGTTATTTCTCAGAAGTTTACAAGCAAGATATCTTTGCAAATATTTATAATGCAGTGTTAGATTAATTACAATAATAATAATAAAAAAAGTAGAATAAATTCATAAAAAACAATTTCTAATTTCAGCAGATGCATAATTATTGAAACAGAAATATATATTCTCAATTTACCTGTATACATCTTGTGCATATTGGACTGCCATTTGAACGAATGTGAAACATTTCAACTGCTGTACTATTTTTGGGATCTTTCCTTTTACCCCGATGAATAACAAAATGCCTTTTAAAATGAGACAAGAATTTCAAATTTTCTTGTTGCTTAAAAAAAAAGGGCAGGTTGTTAAAATAAAATTTTATTGCAATACATATATATTTATATATATGTGTGTATATAATGAAAAAAAAATTGCAATGTTATAGAATCTTAAGCAAATTTTACCTGATATGTTCTAACAACTTCTAGTTTATCTCCAAATAGTGATTCAAACTTTTTCTGTAAACTGAAATAAAAGTGATAAATTATAAAAAGTGTGGAAAAATAAATGTGCTAGATTTTTACTTTCTTCTATCTTCAATACAATAAAGTATTGTAATCAAAATTTTTTTCGACTTCCGGTTTTCGACGGATTTACACGTTTTAGGGGTCAGAGATCCCAAAAAACATGTTTATAGAAAATGTCTGTCTGTCCTTGTGTCTGTCGTCATTGTACCACCAAAAAGTGTATGAAGTTATGCATAGAATTGAACCAAATTTTTATTTTAAGTTTTTGGCTATGGCAAGCAGATCCTCCCTGAATTTTGAAAAAAAATCGCCGGTAGGGGGCGCTGTAATAGCGATTTTTGTGCGATTTTAAATATTGTACCAACCAAAAGTGTATGAAGTTATGCATAGAATTGAAACAAATTTTTATTTTAAGTTTTTGGCTATGGCAAGCAGGTCCGCCCTAAATTTAGAAAAAAATCACCGGTAGGGGGCGCTGTAACAGCCATTTTTGTGCGATTTTGAATATTGTACCATCCAAAAGTGTATGAAGTTATGCATAGAACTGATCCAAATTTTTATTTTAAGTTTCTAGCTATGGCAAGCAGGTCCTCCCAGAGTTTGGAAAAAATTCGCCAGTAGGGGGCGCTCGAACAGCGATTTTTGTGCGATTTTGAATATTTTACCATCCAAAAGTGTATGATGTTATGCATAGAATTGAACCAAATTTTTATTTTAAGTTTTTGTCTATGGCAAGCAGATCCGCCCTGAATTTAAAAAAAAATCGCTGGTAGGGGGTGCTGTAAAAGCGATTTTGAATATTGTACCATCCAAAAATGTATGAAGTTATGCATAGAATTGAACGAAATTTTTATTTTAAGTTTTTAGCTATGGCAAGCAGATACTCTCTGAATTTGGAAAAAAATCGACTGTAGGGGGCGCTGTAATAGCGATTTTGAATATTGTACCATACAAACGTGTATGAAGTTATGCACAGAATTGAACCAAATTTTTATTTTAATTTTTTGGGCTATGGCAAGCAGATCCTCCCCGAATTTGGAAGAAAAATCCCGGTAGGGGTCACTGTAGCAGCGATTTTTGTGAGATTTTGAATATTGTACCAACCAAAAGTGTATGAAGTTATGCATAGAATTGAACCAAATTTTTATTATGGATGCACCGGATATTGATTTTGCTGGATATTGGATACCGGATATCCGAAGCTCCTTTACCTGCCGGATTCGGATATCCGGCACTAGATATGTTTTTAGTTATATGGTGAATTATTTCTTTATATAATGGCATCTCAGAACAATAAATTACAAGCATGTTTCACACATCATTAAAACATTTTAGATGTATTGAAATATAATTTACAAAAATTATATTTCTTTGAATATCAGGGCTTGAAATTCAAGTTTTCTCAGGAGAGGAGTTTCCTAAACAAAATTTATAAATGCAGGGGAGTTGAACTGTTAGAAAGGAAAAAAAAATTATGTCCCACTTAAAGAATTACATTTATACAGACATGACCATTGAAATAATTTAAATTAACGACAAGATAATTATCTAAAATTTTTATTTTATTAAAACAAAGGAACAGAATCAAGCTTTATATATATACCATGTCTATTTTTCACCTTTACCCTAATGTTATGGGCAATTAACAATTGGGTTGCTAATTGAATTTCTTAATTTAGATTTTACTCCATTTTGCGTGTTTTAGCCTCTTTCACAAGTTACACTTTTGACAAACAGCACAAAGCAACTTTTATAAGCTTAGAAATTATCGGAAACACATGGTTATGCTCTCTTAAAAAATATTAGAAAACTTTTCAAAATCTGATGTGCACTAATTTTTAACCTACATGAATAATGCATATCGGTGATTGCATGTCACTTCTGAACAAATTTGTTTTATTACATCCTTAATGAAATTTTAGTCAAAACTGTAATCCCTGGTATTTTCATTAATTGAACCATGAGCAAAGGGAAAAAACATCGCAAAACACGTAAATCGGTCGTAGAAAAAATATAGCTGATTTCGTCAATCATGGCGAAAATAAATAAAATAATTCGTCGATTGGTTGCGAGAAAAAAACTGAAGTTCATCGGAAATCGACAGTGGGAAAATATCACAAAATTCGTCAATCGATCACGGAAAAGTATCGTGAAATTTGAAGGTCCGTCACGAGCAAATATCGTGTAATTTTTCAGCCGATTGCAGAGAAAAATGCGAAAATTTTCAATCGTATGCTGAAAAACAATCGTTACTTCCATCAGTATGTTGCAAGAACAAACAGGGAAATTTGCCAATTGATCACAGAATAAAATCGCTAAATTTGTCAATTGATCGCGAGAAAAAAATCGTGAAATTCATCAGTCGATTGTGGAGAAAAACAAACATGAATTTTGTCAATTTTTTGTAAGAAGAAACTGCGAAATCTGCCAATCGATAGTGGAAAATATCACAAAATTTGTCAGTTGGTCCCGAGACTTGATCGTCGTTTTACAAAGAACATTTTCGGAAAATCATTTTTTGGAAACAGGAGCCCCCCTCCCCCACCCACAATATTCTTTAGGGCACGAATCCTGCCATCCCATCTTGAAATTCAAGCCCTGTAATGTACATTAATAAGTTGAATAAAAAATGTAATTTAAACATTAAAATATTATGTTTATTTAACAATGAAATGCTGATAATTGCTACTGGATTTGGATATGGGATTGACTAAATTGATAATTGCTAATAATTAATTTGTACAATGAAATGCTGATAATTTGTATAACAAATTTTAACCAATTAATATGCTTATAATTGTAGAGTATTTTCACAAAGAAATGCATACTTTCTTTTTATAATTTAAACATAAAATATCTACTAATATACCGATGATGAAAGAGTTATTTTCTCCAAACATAGGTTTAGTTGATGCCTTTTTTCCATTTTAATTATTTAATACTGTTTTGCTTTAAGTCACATTTCGCTTTATTTTAAGTTAACTGTGATATTTATAAGTAAAAAGAAAATTAATTTTAATTTTAAATATTTATAATGAAGTTACAAAAATAACTAATTGGATGTGCCAATTCTAGAACTTTTTTCTATCTCATACATCTTAATATTTCAAAATGTAGTTCCAAATGCTAATACTTCAATAATACTAGTTTAATATTATACCAACTTTGATTTTGATCTAAAATTTCTGCTCCAGTCAAAATAAGTTAATCTCGATCATGATATTTATTAAAATCAATAATTTTTTTGTTATTCTGTTGTACATCAGCTGTTTGTGAATAGCCAGCTTAGCAGAATTCGAAGTTCCCACGCTTCACGAGTCACCAATATACAATACAAAAAAAAAAAAAAAAAAAAAAAAGAATACTGCAAAAAATCGAGAACATTTTACAAAAAACGCTGTTACAGTGTCACCTTCTGGTGGGATATTTCCAAATTCAAGGAGAAACTGCTGGCCATAGCCAAAAATATACACAACAAATAGGTTCAATTCTATGCTTAGCTTTAAACGCTTTTCGATGGTAAAATAATGGAAATAACACAAAAATCACTATTATAGTGCCCCCTTCCAGCAGAATATTTTCAAATTGAAGGAAGACCTGTTGGAGATAGTAAAAACATACCCCCAAAAATTGGTTCATTCTATGCCGAACTTCATACACTTTTCGGTGTTACAAGAATGAAAGTGGCACAAAAATCGCTATTACAACGTCCCCTTCTGGTGGAATATTTCCAATTTAAAGGAGAACCTGCTGGACATAGCTAAAAACATACACAAAAAATTTTGTTTAATTATATGGATAACTTCATACACTTTTCTATAGTACAATAATGAAAATGGCACAAAAATCGCAATTACAGCACGCCCTTCTGGCAGAATGGTTCCATATTGAAGAAGGACCTGCTGGCCACAGCCAAAAACATACACAAAAAATTTGGTTCAATTCTATGCATAACTTCATACACTTTTCGATAGTACAATAGGGCCATTCCATGTTACGTGTGTGACATTTTGAACAAAAAAATTTCTAACTAATTAAGGATTTTTCAATATATTTCTTATTTAAAAATCTAAACAAAAGTTCTTTAAAAAATATACACTTTACTGTACTCTTTTATGCAAAAACTTATCATTTTGATATAATATTTATTTTTTAAATAGCTTTTTAAAAACGTTACGTGTGTGACTTAGATAAAAGCAAATTTTGAGTAATGAAATTAAATGATATATTTCTGTGAGTTTTATTTCTACACATTTAAATTAAAAAATATGGTAATAACTTATTTACCATACCACCTAAAACCACAATTAAAATTAAAATAAAAAAAATAATTGAATAAATGAAAGTTAAAGCCTGCGTTACGTGTGCGACTCTCTGCACGGAATTGCCCAATAATGAAAATGGCACAAAAATCGCTATTACAGCACCCCTTTCCAGTGGAATGTTCCAATATTGAAGGAGGGCCAGCTAGCTATAGCCAAAGACATTCACAAAAAATTTGTTTCAATTCTATGCATAACTTCATACACTTTTTGATGGTATGATGGCGACACACGGACAGAGACATTTTACATAAACATGTTTTGGGATCTCTGACCCCTAAAACATCTAAATCTGTTGAAAACCAGAAATAAAAAAAATCTCAATTACAATACTTTCTTCTATGGACGATAGACGAAAGTAAAAATAGGCCTGTTTAACTGTTAAACAACTTCAAATTTTGTTTCACATTCTGAAAATAAAGGTACAATTTTCTAAAAGATGTAAACGTAAATTCTTAAATTTATTATAAAGAGTTCAAATATCAATGTTAAAAAAGCTGGCAATTCTTTAAACTTTTGTAAATTACCTTTTACTCATGAATAGTGGAATTTCTTTCATATTTTGCATTATAAACAAAAGTTGTTCGGCATTGTTTGGGTCAAACGATTTCTCTAATCCTTATATATTCGCTTTGCTGCGTTCTGCCGGATATCCGGCTGAGAACTCGGATATCCGGTGATTGTGATTCGGATATCCGATGGTATTTCGGATATTGAAAAATCAGCTGGATATGCCGGATATTGGATATTTGCCGGATATCCGTTGCATCCCTAATTTTTATTTTAAGTTTTTGGCTATGGCAAGTAGGTCCTCTTTAAATTTGGAAAAACATCGCCAGTAGGGGGACCTGTAACAGCGATTTTTGTGCGATTTTGAATATTGTACCATCCGAAAGTGTATGAAATTATGCATAGAATTGAACCAAATTTTTATTTTACGTTTTTGGCTATGGCAAGCAGATCTGCCCTGAATTTAGAAAAAAATCGCCGGTAGGGGGCACTGTAAAAGCAATTTTTGTGCGATTTTGAATATTGTACCATCTAAAAATGTATCAAGTTATGCATAGAATTGAATCATATTTTTATTTTAAGTTTTTAGCTATGGCAAGCAGATCCTCTCTAAATTTGGAAAAAATATCGACGGTAGGGGGCGCTGTAATAGTGATTTTTGTGCGATTTTGAATATTGTACCATACAAACGTGTATGAAGTTATGCACAGAATTGAACCAAATTTTTATTTTAAGTTTTTGGCTATGGCAAGCAGATCCTCCCCGAATTTGGAAAAAAAATCCCATTAGGGATCGCTGTAACAGCGATTTTTGTGTAATTTTGAATATTGTACCATCCAAAAGTGTATGAAGTTACGCATAGAATTGAGCCAAATTTTTATTTTAAGTTTTTGGCTGTGGCAAGCAGATCCTCCCTGAATTTAGAAAAAAATCGCCGGTAGGAGGCGCTGTAACAGCGATTTTGAATATTGTACTGTCCAAAAGTGTATGAAGTCATGCATAGAAATGAAGCAAATTTTTATTTTAAGATTTTGGCTATGGCAAGCAGATCCCCCCTGAATTTAGAAAAAAATTACCGGTAGGGAGCGCTGTAACAGCAATTTTTGTGCGATTTTAAATATTGTACCAACCAAAAGTGTATGAAGTTATGCATAGAATTGAACCAAATTTTTATTTTAAGTTTTAGACTATGGTAAGCAGGTCCTCCCTGAATTTGGGAAAAAATTGCCGCTAGGGGGCGCTGTTATAGCGATTTTGAATATTGTACCATCGAAAAGTGTATGAAGTTATACATAGAATCAAGCCAAATATTTTGTGTTTGTTTTTGGTCATGGCACAAAGGTTCTCCCTGAATTTGGAAAAATTCTGCCGGAAGGGGGCACTATAACTGGGATGTCTGTACCATTTTTGTTATTGTACCATCGAAAATTGTATGAAGTTATGCATAGAATTGAATCAAATTTTTTGTGTACGCTTCTGGCTATGGCAAACAAGTCCTCCCTGAATTTGAAAAAAATCTGCCGGAAGGGGGCCGTTGTAATAGCGATGTTTGTGCTATTTTCTTTATTATACCATCGAAAAGCATATAAAATTATGCATACAATTGAACCAAATTTTTTCTTGCATGTTTTTGGCTTTGGCCAACAGGTTCTCCTTGAATTTGGAAATACTGCGCGGTAAAGGGGCTCTGTAATAGCGATTTTTGTATGCTTTTCTTGATTTTTTGTAGTTCTGTTGTCCATCGGCAGCTCGTGCAGAGGCAGGAACTCGCTATTTGCTAAGCCGGCTATTCGAAAACATCTGATAACAACAGAATAAGGAAAAACTATTAAATTTAACAAATATCATGATATCGATTAACTCGTTTTTAGTCCGTTTAATTGATTGAAGCAGAAATTTAAGATGAAAATCAAAGTTGGTATAGTATTGAACTAAAAATATTGAAGTATTAACATGTGTAACTAGTTTTTGAAATATTATGTATAATATAGAAGAAAGTTTTGGGATTGGCACATCCAACTAGTTTTTTTTAACTTAAATACCCAAATGTTTATTTTGAACATACATCATATTTTCAGAATTAATTTCAAATTTAATAATTGCATTTCTGTAAAAAAATAACAAAAACACATACACACACACATATACAGTAAACTCCGATTACCTACAGAATTGAGTGGTGCGACTATCGCGGATAAACTGATTTCGTGGATAATCCACAAAATTTTGAAAAAAGGGAACAACAAATCAACACAAATATGCACTTGAATAATTTATACACATAATAGGTAATATAAGTATACATTTGAACAATTTATATGCACAATGGGTAACATGAACATACTTATTACTTGAGGAATAATAAAATTATTCACTACTTACAAACTTGTAGATTTACTTCTTCAGAAAATCAGTCACAAGTTTTTTTTTACTTTCTTCTATCTTTACAAGAAGAAAGTATTGGATTCATGAAAATTTTTGAATTCCGGTTTTCGACGGATTTACACGTTTTAGGGGTCAGAGATTCCAAAAAACATGTTTTTACAAAATGTCTGTCTGTGACTCTGTGAGTCTGTCTGTCTGTCTGTCTGTCTGTGTGTGTGTATGTGACACAAATTTTGTGGGCACTCTATCTCAAGAACTAATGCACGGAATTTAATAAAAATTGATATTCAGTTAGTGCCTAATACAAATTGATGCTGATTAGTTTTTGGTGTAAATCGCTCAACAGGTGGCGCTGCAATGCTGCATTTTTCACGATTTTCGCAATAGCTCTATCTCAAGAACTAATGCACGGATTTTGATCAAACTTCAGATTTAGTTAGTCCTTGATATGAATTGATGATGATTACGTTTTGGTGTAAATCGCCCAACAGGTGGCGCTGTTATGATGAATTTTGCAGGATTTACACGATTTCCCCAATAGCTCTATCTTAAGAACTAACGCACGGATTTTCATCAAACTTCAGATTAAGTTAGTCCTTGAAATGACTTGCTACTGATTAGGTGTTGGTGTAAATCGCCCAACAGGTGGTGCTTCTCTGCTGCCTTTTCCACGATTGCCTCAATAGCTCTATCAATAGAACTAATGGACCAATTTTCATCTAACTTCAGATTTAGTTGTATGTTGACACAAGTTGTTGTTAATTAGGTTTGGTGTTAATCACCCAATAGGTGGCGCTGCTATGCAGAAATTTTCACGATTTTCGCTATTGCTCTATCTCAAAAACTAATGTACGGATTTTCTCCAAACTTCAGATTCAGTCAGACGTTGACATAAATTGTTGCTGATTAGGATTTGGTATAAATCACCCAATAGGTGGCGCTGCTACGCAGCATTTTGCTGAATTTAGACGATTTCAGCGATAGTCATATCTCAAGAACTAATGCACGGAATTTCATATCGTTAGAATCCTCATGAGATGCATAGATTGCCATTTAATTTTGGCAGTGTGATAGAGAATTTTGAAGTATTAACATGTATGAGATAGAAGAAAGTTTTGGGATTGGTACATCCGACTAGTTTTTAATTGGAACACTTCTTTATTTGGGATAGAAGTTTTTTTAGCACTATTTTATCACAAAGTGACGCATCATCTTCTTGCTCTAGATACTGAATAAGGCCTTCAACGTGAGCTAAAGTTGCGTTGTGGCTCACCTTCTTTTGTATCGTACTAAATTCATATCTAACGCTTCTTCTACAATTTGTTCATCAGTTACATGCTCGAAGCCTGGATCGTTAGTGTCACAATTAATCCATTCAATGATATTATCTTCATCGACATTTTCTCCATCAGCAACAGATTTCGCTAAATTCGCTAAATCATGAACGGAAACTTCTTCCTCTTCCTTTTCAGATTCTACTAGAGGTTTTCCTACACTTAGCAAAATCTTCCGCCAGGACTTCACTAATGTTGATTTCTGAAGCGATTCCCTAGCAGTGTTTGCATCGTAAATGCTATCGAGAATCGTGTAATCTTCGAAGAAGCTTTTAAGATCATCTCTTTCTTCAATTCTTTTGTCAGTAGTTTTGATTTGTATTTTTTCTTAATTGAAGTGATTACGCTCTGGTCCATAGGCTGGATAAGAGCTGTGAAATTGGCAGGCAAAAATTTTGCAAAAATATTTCCATCTTCTAATTTCAATTGTAATTCTCCAGGGTGGGATGGGGCATTGTTGATTAGCAATACAGCTTTCTGGGGTAAATTTTGAGACACCATATGCTTTCTAACTTGGGGAAACATTTTATAAATATTGTTTGGTTCATCAAACCTTTCTTTTGGTTGAAATAATGTACTGGGAGGTTCTCAGCTCTTGCTCCCATAAAAGAACTCGTTTTTTTTTTATTTTCCAATCACTACTAGCTTTAGTTTATGGGATCCTGTAGCATTGCTGCAAGTCAATTTTGTTAGACGTTCTTTATTGCACTTATGTCCTGGAGCTTGATTTTCGCTTTCAAATGCCAGAGTTCATGTTGGCAAACATTTCCAGAACAATCCTGACTCATTGGCATTGTAAACTTGTTCGAAAGAAATTCCTTCTGATTGAAGAAATTGTTCAAAATCATCTTTGAAATGTTCAGTAGCTTGTTCATCACAACTTAATTTCTCACTGTAGAGACCTATTTCTCTTATCCTGTGGCATTGTTTAAATCTTGTCAGCTATCCTGACGATGCGTCAAATGTCCCCTCTAATCCCAGCATTTAAAAAAATTGTTTTGCTTTTGCAGCAACAATAGGCCCTGAAACAGGTGTTCCCCCACTTCTCACTTCATTTACCTAATGTAAAAGTGCCGCACCTAGTTCTTCAAAAGTGCTGCTTTTCATACTTTTTCTTTTTTTCATCAATGAAGAGTTGTCTAATGAGGCTGCGAATTGTATCAATTTATCCTCCTGTTTTAAACTGTCCCTAATTGTGCATTCTCCAATTCCATATTGCAAGCTCATTTATTTTCTCGTAGCACCATTTACAATTTTTTTAATCAGTTCTAATTTATCCTGAATTGTTAACACAACTCTCTTCCTTTTTTGCGACATTTGTCAAAAATTGAAAATGCAAAACTACAAAATTTAAAGATAAACGCGAACTTCTGTAGGACACGTGTACACAGCTCAGCAAAAACAAGCAAACTGGTAAGCATTATGAGAAACAACAAAAGTAACAAAAACAGTTGTTTATCAACAGGTGTGGTCCGGCGACCAGATTAGCTGCACCCCGGATTAAAGAATATAGGTGAAAACATTTTTTTTTTAATTTAAAACTAATAATTTTTTTTATATGCAATAATTTTTTTAGATTACCCACTTACATTAAAAAACCATTTTTCATATGGAAAATACGAATTATACATTCAAATAATTTTTTTTAATTTATCAAAAGCGATATTTTCTTATTAGCCGCATGCTAAGAGTTATTTGACCAAGATTTTGCTACTTATGGCATCCTTTTATATTCTGATAATTTCAGAGCTTATACATGTCTGTTAAATTTGTTTTTTATTTATATTATTTTATTTATTTATTCATAGGGAAGTTTTTTTATTGGATATTAGCCGTAAGAAAACGATGAACTCTTTATTTTTTTTTTAAGGGCAAACGGATTAATCTTTCATAATCGAGCTCCGCGGGATATAGACAAATTAAAAAATATTTCACGCTTTAAAATTGTTTTTAAAACAATAGACAATCAGTAAACTGAGATGAACTTTGTAAACAAATTCCATTTGAAAAAAAAGAATCCTATTTGGTGATCTAAAAATTTAAATTGTACGATTATAAATATGTTAGATTTGTGTTTTTTCAATATTATTCTTTTATTTGTTTATAAAAGAAGTATTAATTTCGTTAATTTCTCTTTCGCAAATGTGTTAGATTGGTGGTTTTTTTAATATTATTCTTTTATTTGTTTAAAAAGGAAGTATTAATTTCGTTATGCAAAAATAGTCAGAAGCAAATGCTGAGAAAGGTTTGTTCCTTTATGTGCAAAATGTTTATTATCATTATGTATTGAAACCGGCATGTGATAACATAAACTTTTAAAAAAATCACACTTAAAAATTATTTTAGAAAATATAATACATCAGTCAATTAAGATACAGTTTTTAAACAAATTGCATTGAAAGTAAAATGCGACGAAAACTGAAAATGTACGATGATCAGAAGATTAAATATTGCAGTAGGAAAATTTCAAGACCGAAATTTTATCGTGAAGTGTTGCCATTCGCAACATGACGTCAGCGTTATGCACAGATACGCTTGTTCTTTATAATATAAATACTTAATCAGTAAAATATAATAAAGATCAGTTATTAGGATGTGGTTATCAATTGAGACTCTTATGCTTGGTATTCCGGAATGAAAAGCAGCAATTTTCACCTTCTCAAAATTTGCATAAGCTCTTCTCATATCCATATTCATATTATTAAAAAAAATGTATTTTGTTTGATCATTTAAAAATCATTTTAACTCAAAACTTGAAATCACAATTCTTTTATGTGAACAGACGCACTCTTTACTTGAGATTCTAATCTCAATTCCAGAGAGTAAAAATTTCCGTAATTTATGTTTTTTATGTGCATTTGTCTTAAAATGTTTAGTTTTATCTAAGAAAATGATCGTTTTCTTTTAAATATGACTTCATTTTCACTTAAATGAGCATTTCACCTAGTGTCGGAAACTTAGTATCAGTACACATGCAGAAGAAAAAACAATATAGAAAATTTATGAAGAAAAATGCATGTTTACAAATGCAGTATGTCATTTTCAGCTATTATTCCCCTAATATAATACAATGGCTCCTAATGGAATTTTGCACCACAAAACCCTATACAATAATTTTTATTAAAAATTTTGAATTTTTATCAGAAAATGGCATGAATAAAGATAAAGATACCTCATTATTTCTCTCTTGTCTGCAATAATGAAAGCTATCTAATTTTCACCATTTTGAAGAAATTTCATAAAATGCTTTTAAAATTAAGATATAAAAGAGGGGATAATTAAAAAAGAAACAGATAGTGTGATCACATCTACACATGAACAGCTTTCAGTTAAAAAAAAAAATATTAGTAAAATCGGTTCAACAGAAAGATCAGGGCAGATGACTAAATATCACACTTGTGTTTTAAATATATAGATCATATAAAGGCAGGAAAAATTTTAAACCTCGAATTATTTGCTCGCTTGTCAAACTCGGCGAAGCAAATCCATCCAGGGGAGAATCACCAATTTCTGTAATATAAATCGTTATTATTTGCATGTCACCTCTCCTTTATAAAAACACTCTAAATTTTTGTAAAACATTGCGTTTTACAGTGTGTGATTTCGATTACATTATTTTCAAAAGTGAAGCATTTTCGCCTGTGAAGAATTTCAAAGCAGCTGGGCTGTGAAAATGACGCACTTCTACAAAATATAGTTCAGTTTTAAGAATAAAATACACGCTTTTTTATAAAATGACGTCATTTGCATCCGCTAAAGCAATCCAGTCTTAAACTTTGTCTATAGAAAAGTGTCCATATGATGTCATTATCGCGGAATAACAGACAATATTATTGACATAGCCAGTACTTTAATTTAAACTTTTTTTCAGGTTTTATGAGAAAATGGCAACAGAAAGATACAATAATCTCCTATTTTTGACTATTTTCCGTTTACTTTCATAGAAATAGGGTACTTTTGTTGCCACAATTAGAAAAATGGTATTAAAAACTACAAAAAATTAATATCTCTAAAATAAATTGAGATACAGCTTTCAAACAAATTGCATTTATAAGAGCATTTTTTTCTTCTTACGACGGTGTAAAAATTTTAAATGTGCGATGTTTAGAAGTTAAAAAAATTGCAGTCGAGAAAATTGCAAAACCGAAATTTTATTTCAAATTTTAAAATATTGCCATTCGCAAAATGATGTATGCGTTACGCACAGATATGTTTGTCCTTTATAATATAGATATTCCCTTTATTGAATTTCAGATTAACAAATATTTCAAATTAAAATTTAACGAAATTTTAAAAAGTAAACTCATTTCAGTTTAACAAACACTGAGTTCTCAAGGAAAACAATCTTTATCAAGAAACTAGGATTCTAAAAGAATTTTTTCATTATTACTTTTATCACCCCCACTAGAGATCTACATGGGCCGAAATTTCCAGGCCGGGATCGGCCCAACCCATAGAAAAAGAAGTTCAGTCCGAGCCCGGCCCAGTCCATACAAAAAAAAATAATGGCCTGCTATAAAAGTTCGGCCAGACCCATACAAAAAAATTATTGGCCTGACCTGGTATAAAAGCTAAAATTTCATCCATGTCCAGAAAATAGTTAAAATCTGAGCCACGGTCCGACCTCACTGAATTTCTACAAAACATGGATTTTTCTTTCAATATGGTTAAAAATTGTTTCGTACGAGGAGTTTTGACCAAAAATACTTAATTTAGATTCTTTTTTTTTTTTTCATGTTTATAATCTTCATTTTTAAAAAAGTGCCCTAGGCTGCGATATTAATTTTTTTAATGAATATCTATTTGTATGTAAATGATTCAGTTATCATTAATATCGTTAATCCATATTCCATGTAATGGAGACTAAAAATCTGAATCATGAAATTATATACAGTAAAATCTCTAAGACGGTGGAATCGAACAGAAAAGGAAAAAAAGTGTGTTATTTGTGTTAAGTGTGTCAATGTATATTTATTATTTATTGACAAGAGAGTTTCATTTTTCCAAAGGTGTGATTTTCATATGACTTTGCTTGTGCCTCGAGTCTGAGTGATGTAAAAGATATATATGCCAAATTTCAAGAAGATTGGATAATATTTAGAGGTACACTTTTATCTCAAATTAGTGAAATTTCTAATATTGATATACTTTGTACTAATGGGCTTCTCATGTGTTTCTTTCATTTTTTGAAGGTAATTAAACTTTAAAATGGGAACCTTAAGAGGAATTTGGTGGCTAGGAAAGGTACCTAGCGATGAGTTTTTATTAGCTCGACTCCCTGCAAAGGATCAAGTACTCTTAGTTTTATTTAACATCACAAGGAAATGAAAGAAAGACTTCTGGATTCTGCTAAATCTACCAGTCCTAAACTACAGGAAGTGTATAGAAGAAAGCAAATATTCCTGTTAGATGGAGGAGAATATCAGTGCTGGTTTGCAGAAGATGTACAAAGAATAAGAAAACCTGAGTAAAGAGAAATCGAGAAACACGGATAAAGCAAATGTGAAACAGCAGATTTGGAAAGGTGATCTCATCAAGTTATTTGACATTTTCTGGCAAAATGTGATGGACATGAATAGCATATCACAAGAAGATAAAGAATTTCTTAGGTCACAAAAAGAAGATGATATGAGTTCGTCAGTTAGTGGAGTTGACAAGATTTTAGCCTTAAAAAAAAAAAAAAAAAAAGAACTAAGTGTGCAAATGAGTTAACTACCTCCAAAATGTCCTAAAAGGCAGAAGTCATCAAAGAGAAGATTACAAAGAGTTATTACAATTCTTACTCTTGTACCTAGAAGGTTGGCCTAAAAACGACTTCAGTTTCAGGATCCCAGAGGCTCTGCATCAAAAAGGTGGATGGCAAAAGTGCATAAAAATTGTACTCTTCTCTAAACAGTTGAATATTCCTCAACAAGAATTGAAAGGAATGGAAGGAGTTGCACATTGTGTCAGCATCACATATGTTCACTTTTGGCTTGAGGCAATTGCAAGTCGATGGGCTCCTACGAAGGATTTGGATATGCTACAGTTTCTGAACACTTACCAGATACAGATGTAAAAAAAAGTGCTCTCACAGTTGCTAAGTTGATACAGATACCTTTGGTATCGTTTAGAAACAAACGTAGGATTTTTTTTTTTTTTTTTTTTGGACGTAAGTATTACTCTGGCTAATAAGGGAAATATGACTCTAAATTTAACCAGTAAAGAAAAAGGATATGAACTATTTGAGGTAAAAATCCTAGGTTTTGATCAAGACTGAATCATTTCGTTACTAATAAAACAAAGACATCCTTTGAATAGATTGGAATCCACAATGTGACAGAATACTGCAGTGATTCTCTAAGAAGACATGTAAATGCTCTTATTGTGGTCAATGATACAGCAGAAAGAGGAATTGATCTGATTAAATGAATTGGTAGGGACAAACAACAAAAACAATTCTTGTTGAGGGCAGTCGAGCATCACAGAAAAGTCTTCACTAAGCAAACAAAGAAGGGATTGCATCATTCAAAGTTGATTAATATAACACATGTTTTGCGTATTATGTTATCTATTAATCTTAGTGTCTAGTTTTACTATTATTTGTAGTTTGTGATTTCTAATTTTCCCAATAAAAGTAATTAACATTAAAAAATCGTATTTTTTGCCTACTTTTACAAAACTGATCAAACTATGCAACCTCTAAATATTATCCAATCTTAATGAAATTTGGCATATATATCTTTTAAGTCACTTAGACTCGGGGCGTAAGCAAAGTCTGCAAAAAATTTACATTTTATTTTTTGCCTTACAAAATGAAACACCCATGACATGTGACCAATGACATGTTCTCAAAAGTTATATTAAACTTTAGTAAAAATATATTGTGTTATGTCGTAACACAACATGGCAATTAAAGTATAAAATTACTATATTAATCATTTATGGATATTTAATTGTTACATTTTAAATTATTTCAACGATGTTTTTACTTAAAATTTATTTTGTTGTCAGTTGCATAACGATCTTTGTTTTGGGTAAATTAAAGTCAGTTAAAAGTAAATAATTAAGTGTTATAATGCATTATTGTTAAAGTATTGGTACAAAATTTTATGAAACTATTGGATAAATTCACACTGTCCACCAAATCTTAATTTAACTTAATAGAAAATAACATTTTTGGTATTTATGTACCGTAGTGATCGATTGGTTGGAACGATGGTTGATTTATTAACTCTTGTCAGGTGGAAATTGCGCACTTTCCTCTTGTCAATTGTTAATTTTGATATTTATTATTTTCAATTGGTTGTATTGTGTGTAATAATTGCAAAATGGTTATTTTAAAATGTGTTTAAGTAATAATTACAGCTACTAAAGTACAAATAATTTTTGGAAACAATAACTGGAGCTACTGGTGTTATAATAAATTTTTGGAAGCTACTGGAGAATTAAATAAGATAATTTCTTTGATTAACATGTCTTTTTTTTTTACTTTTCTATTTTTGTGTAAACTTTCCATTTTCCACGCTTTTCTATTTTCTTTCATTATGTTGGCAACGAGGGCAACTTGTTTGTTACCGCCAAAAGTGTGGCGTAATCACGTGACAGAAGTTCGTTAGAAGAAGTGTGACATCACAGCCCAGAGTATGAATACCTAAAATTTTAAATTCAATACGCAAAAATATCTTCAAGAAAAACAGCGTTCATACTTCTACTATAATTTATCGATAATAAAGTCTGACATTCTTGTATTTTGTTAGCGCGTAGTGTCGACTGGAAATTGGGGTGAGATGTGGCGTCACTGGTTTTGGGCAGTAGAATTCATTCTCTTGGCTGACGTGAAGAAGTGAGGAAGGTTTTTTTCGGCAGCAGTTGGAAGTTTAGACAGCATCATGGGGGTCTCCCTTTGCAGTTCTCACGATGAGTATTATTCTTCTTCTCTCTTAATTTTCTATTTATTTTAACTATTGCATGCATTCTAAAATTATTCTTAATTAAATTTTTACATGGTTTTTAACACCAACATTCACATTGGCGTAATGCTTTGTGAATGCCTTTTTTTAATATTCAACTCCAGTAGCTCCTCCATTAGCAAATAAATAAAAATAGGATGAATATGTTTTTATGTTTTTCTATGAATCTGATAAATATTAATTTTGTATTACTGGCATTACTTTAATTGTTGAGTTACTTAATTAGTAACAAAATTATGTCCTTATTAAAGGGTGATTAAATTATGATGTCCTTAGAATTGATTACACTGCTAAATTAAATGAATCTAATTATGTAATTGTTAGAATTTGAATAATAGAAATATTAGGTCCACAAAGACTAGTTGTGTGTACATTAATCAGAAATTCCATTTGTTAGTAACAATAAAAGAACTACGTCATCCTTAAATTAGATTTTTTATTTTCTGCAGTGCCTATTTTTCCCCTTAAGAGATTTTATTTTTCATTTTCAGATCCTATCAGAGACAGTCAAATATGTAATTCTTAACATGTTGATTTGAATTGAAATTAGTTATACTTGCTTTTTGTTAGTAATATTAATATGTTAAATTTTTGAGTTAGTCTGCTTTGTTATTGTTTAATTTTGACTGTGTCTGATCTTAATCAGCAATCTAAAGATTTTCTGTAGGATGAGCAAACATTTAAGAGATTAATTTAATTAGGGAAGGGAATTTTAAGGAATCATGTGGAGTACATGGTTCGGGAACATTTAATCTAATTGGTAAGGGAATTTAAGGAATCATGTGGAGTACATGGTTCAGGAATATTTTTTATAGTTAAATTTATTTTTTGATTCAATTGACTCTGGATTAATTGTTTAATTAATTTTTCCTTAAAAGGGGGCCAGAACACAACGCACCTCCTATTTACTTTAATTGGTTATAATTATTTCAGAATTAATTGTAATGTCTTCTATAAAATTGAATTGATAACTCTTAATTCATTTTATTAAATGCAATGCGTAATCATTTATTAATTAATAAGTTCTAAAATAAATTGCAAGAATTTCAAAATCATATCATTTAATTTTTATTTCTAGTTAATTTCACTGAATGATAGAATTAATTTAAGAGATATCTTTGTAAATTATAACAGTTAATTTCCTTCTTTTTATATCTTGAGTTTTGTTGAGGTAAGACACAAAATATAATTTTATTCAATGTGTATCAAAATTAAATTTTTTTTTAATTTGCCATTTTGGAATTTTCCATTAACAAATTTTTCAGAATAACGAACATAATCAGTGGTCTCTAGAAATTCGTTGTAACAAGATTTTACTGTAGTTGTTCGGTTATTAATTGCACAAATCATTCAAGAAAAGATCATAGCATGCTTCAATTTCCTCGTAGTGAAAAACTGCCAAATTTAAATATTAATTGTAGATTTTATTCTTCCTTAATTTTTGCTAATTTGGTAATAAGGTCAGATTTGAAGAGTATAGTGCCATCTGGATCCTTTTCGGGAAAACGATGTTGATTTCTGTCTTTTTTTCCTTCTGCTTGAACAAAAATATACAAATTTTATGGGAAGCTAGCATAAACTTTTCAGACAACCAATAACAATAACTGAGAACATTATCATAATTAAATTTATGAGATTTTTGAAAAAAAAAATCGAAAGAACTAATATGAAAATAGAATTTTTTAAGGGAATTTTATTTTAGAAAGTATAGATTTTATTTTTTAAATATTAATTTTTACAAAAAAGGGGTCTATTTTGGATATCCCCCCCCCCCCCTAAATTTGCTTAAATTTAATTTTATTAGTAATATGTTATCATAAGAAAATAATATTAAAAATATATAAATAAATATTTTAAACAATTTACATAATTAAATATTATCATGAAATGGAGTATATCTTCACTGTAACTTTCAGTTTTAAAATTGTTGGAAATGACACCTGTACACTATGAAAGATCATTACATTTTTCTCTTGGAAAAGAACAATTTTCATATTATTAAAGTAATGAAAACTTGCTACATCTGAAGACTTTTTTAAAAGAATTTTACTTTAAACTTAATTTACAGAATTTAAGAACTTTATCACAAAGTAAAAGAAAACAAATTATATTTTTAAGAGTACTTTTGATCAGTTATACTTTAACATCAGAAATTAAAATTTTTTTCATTACATTTTTAATTTATTAAGAGCAATCAAAAGTGCCACATAAACTCAAGAAAGAAAAAAAAAAATCTTTAAAATATTTTTGGAATGACTACACATTGGAAGACTAAATTTAGACTAAATTTTGTTACACTAAGAAAATGTTGTTGATATTCTTTAAAAAAAAAAAAAAAAAAAATCATTTTAATTCTCCCTGGGCAACATATGGAAAAATAAAATAAAACTTTTGGAACTATGTGAGAATACAAATTAAAAACTTCTACTAAACAGATTTGGATGAGAGTTGTCAATCAGATAAATTATGCAAAAATAAAATGTGAAAATTATACGTAAAATTCGCATTCTGGATTGCAAAACTTACACTCTACGTCAGCGGAGCCATGGTCAAAAGCTATTTATTAACCCCTTGACTTCCATGTTTAATTTCACCAGTGAAGGGCTATATACCAGGCTATGCAGTGCAAATTATTACTAATCTTCGACCAGTACCGTGTTATATCAGTTGCATATTAGAGATGCAACGAATATTCGGCCCATTCGGCCTGTCTGCCGAATATTCGGCCTCAGCCGAATATCAAGTCCATTATTCGGCCTCGGCCGAATAATACTGTAATAAATGTTTTTATATTTACACAGTATAACTTTTTAATTTGAGAATTTATATTCATCATGTATAATGAAAATTTTATTTGAAATTAACTAACACATTTTTTTCCCATTAACTTTCCATACCCCGAATGCGTTTTATCTACCCATTTTTATATAAAAAGGCTAACTTAGGAATCATGTTAAAAAAATTTTATGCTGTATCAGTAAGTACAAAAAGTATCTGCTTGTAATAAGCTAACACAATCTGTTGAATTTAAAATTAATCTATTCAAAATTGTTTTAATACAGCTGTACAAGCAAATTCAATTTTTTTTTTTTTTTTTTTTTTTTTTTTTTTTTAATCATAATGGGAAGTAACATTTATCCCTTGTTACATAAAAAAATATTTCTTTCAATAATATTTTGAATTATACCTATAAAGAACTCTAGTGCTATCTGCTGACAGCAAAGAAAAAAAAATAATGAATGATAATAATAAGTGATAAAAATTTTTTGTTAATTGTAAGCTTTATAAAGTCTACAATGATTTCTTTCCACCATTTTAGAGGGTATTCCTTTCATCCTTTTTATCAGTGGTTTTTCTTAACGTATTAAGATTTCTTATTTTGGCTTAGATGTGTTATTATCCCGGGGTCTGCCATCTTGGATTTTTTTTCTTGCATGAAAACTCCTTTTTCGCCAAGTAGTAATGTTGCCAATGGTTAAATATTGTTGATAGGTTAATATAATATTGAAAAAAAAATGGAATATAATGATTATAACTATTAATAAAAAAATAATTTTTAATTCAAGCCAAGAAAAAAATTTAAGATGGCGGACCCCGGGATAATAACACATCTGTTCCCTTATTTTTTATTTTATTTCATCTGAAAGTTGAAACTTATGTTTCCTAGTACTTTTCAAATTTTGCCATTATTTTAAAATGTAACAACAACACACATAATATCAATTAAAATGTAACTAGACAGTACCTGATGAGGAACTTTTGCTAAGAATTTTTTGGGGGAGAGGCTGAATTATATTATTGAGGCAATTTTTAGGCCGAACATAGCCGAATATTTTTTCAAAGTAAAATAATGCTTTAAAAAATTAAAAATTTGTATATAAATAATTTTTTAAAAGAAAACAATACATTTTAATTGTGAAATATACAAAAATTGTGCATATAGTACATGCTATATTTTATTTTTAGGCAAAAATAAGTTCATTATTCGGCGGCCGAATAGGCCGAATATTCGGCTGTAGCTTGGCCGAATATTCGGTATTCGGTTATTCGGCCAAACCACTATTCGTTGCATCACTATTGCATATCACAGACCAATCCGGTACAAATCTGCAACCATTACTGTGTAGTGAACGATGTACGGGGTGTGTTGAGAATTCACTGAAACAAGGACTGTATATTGCTGGTTCTTAAATAACACTAATTAATGACAATCGTTGTGCTGTTTTTCCATTTAATATTACAACCTCAATTTGAATATTTCACACATTTTTGTCGGACACACATACCCGAACAAAAGTTTCAACACACACTCAAAGGGAATTTTTTCATTGCTCACAAGGATAAATTTCAAGACGACGCAGCGCCCTCTCTATATTAAATTGGTAATTAAATTAATATTTTAAGAATATAAGGATTAAACATATCGCCCCCCTTGAAGCCTCAAGGAGGGTTCAAAAAACACTAAATAATAACATGCACAATAATAATTACATTGAGAGTAAATACACCTTATTCATACTTCTCTTTACGTGTTCATATTTAGTCTTTATTGTCACAACACGAACTTTTTTGTCAAGTCCAGGAAAAAGCTCGGTAATACGTCCAAGTGTCCACTGCAGTGGTGCCGAATTGTTCATGTGCACAAGTACCAAATCTCCAATCTTGAGATTAGGTATCGATTTCCACCACTTGGAACGCGGCTGCAATTGATGTAAATACTCTTTGGACCAACGGTCCCAGAATTGTTGACGAAGTTTTTGAATGAGACGCCACCTTTCACTAAGACACAAGTTTTTCATTGGTTGCACTGGTTCAGGAAATTGGTGAATAGGACCGCCAACCACGAAATGCGCTGGCGTCAACATGTTCAAATCACTGGGATCAGACGATAATGCAGTGAAAGGTCTGGAATTTAAACAAGCCTCTATTTGAAGAAGAAGGGTGTAAACCTCTTCGAAACTAAGGAGTGCAAAGTTAGATACTTTCGTTAACATTTGTTTAGCACTTTTAACTGCTGCTTCCCACAAACCTCCAAAATGTGGTGTATATGGAGGAATGAAGGACCACTCAATGCCCTTCATAGAGCAGAAATCCTGTACCTTTTCTTCTCGACACAATAGAGCTAGTTCCTTAAGGCGCCTGGCAGCTCCCTTAAAATTAGAACCGTTATCGGAGATTATCTTACTCGGACAGCCTCTTCGAGAGATGAATCGGCATAATGCAGCAAGGAAACATGCAGTAGAAAGCTCAGACACCAATTCAAAGTGTATGGCCTTTGTAGCTGTGCAGATGAAGAGGCAAATATACAACTTGAATTTGGCGACCGATCTTTTATGAGCACATTTAGTATAGATAGGACCGGCATAATCCAATCCTACAATGTCAAACACACGAATCTGCATAATCCGAGTAGATGGTAGATCTCCCATCAATTGAGAAGAAGCCCTTAAATTCCATTGAAGGCATTTTATGCAATTTCTAATTTGCTTGCGAACAGTAGAACGACCATCTACGAACCAAAACTTTTGTTGTATTAGTGACAGTGTAAGCTGTGGACCAGCATGAAGGTTAGTGACATGATAATATAATATGAGCTTAGGTGTAAATTCGTGGTTTTTTGGCAACAGCATGGGATGCTTTTGGTCATAGTTTAAATTTGAATGATTAGCTAGTCTGCCTCCTACACGAATTATACCATTGCTATCCAAAAACACATTCAAAGGTAGCAATTTGCTCTCCCTTGGTAATGGTTTTCCTTCAACTAGGTAACTCAATTCCGATGAAAACTCAAACTTTTGGATTAAATTCACTATACGGATAATTGCTCTATCAAGCTCTTTTGATGTTAACCAACCTGAAATTCTTGACACACCTGGACGGCTATTGCTTAGAAATCGTAAAATCCAAGCACACACACGGATTAATTTTGGAAAAGAAGATATTTTAGCTATAAATTCAGGCAATGACACCATTTTTGTAGCACATGTAGTTGCAGTAAATTTCCTTTCTTCCTTTCGGAAATTATCTGATAGTGATGAGGCATCATTTATTTAAGGGCTGACTTAGCCAATCAGGACCATGGAGCCACAAGTCATTATTTACAAGTTGAGATGGTAATAGACCCACTGTGCCAAGATCGACTGGATTGCAAGTTCCAGAAACGTGATACCATTTCACTGAGGGGATGGTTGTTTGTATTTTAGACACTCTGTTAGCCACAAAGGGTTGCCATTGATACGGTTCGGTTAACAACCCCGCTAACGTTATAGTGGAATCTGTCCAAGCCAGGGTATTTTGGATTGGTAAGTGGATATCTCTCAAAACCACTTGCAAACCATCAGCAAGTAATAATGCGGCACATAACTCCAGACGAGGCAAGGATTGTGTCTTCAAGGGAGCAACTCTCGTTTTGGAGGTAAGTAACGAAACACAAATGTCTGAATTAGACAGAATACAACGCACGTAAACTACAGCACAATATGCCTTTTCAGAGGCATCGCAGAATGCGTGCAACTCGATATTAACGCACATAGGATTTAGGACACATCTTGGTATTTTGATTTGGTTGATAAGGTGAAGCTCTTTTGTAAATGAGATCCACAACTTGTTCAGATCTTCCAGGATTGGCTCATCCCATGTAAGCTTGTGCTTCCATAATTCTTGAAGTAATATTTTCATAAATACTACGCATGGAGATATCAATCCCAATGGATCAAACATACGAGAAACTTCAGATAATATTTCTCTTTTGCTATTCTCTTTTTTCTCTTCCATTGATAATACTGAGAAAATAAAGCTATCTATTTTTGGATTCCAACTGATACCTAGAGCCTTCACATCATCTTCAGAATCGACAGGGATCATCTGTTGTTCATCTGATAATCCTTCAACAATTGTAGAAATATTCGACCTCCATTTTCTCAGATTAAATCCTCCCTTTTTCATCATTTTCTTAAGTTGTTCAACAAGCTCAACTGCTTCTTCTTCTGATGCAGCTCCAGATAAAAGATCATCAACGTAGAAGTCATTCAAAGTAGCATGAGAGGCTAACAGACAATTACTTTTCTCGTCTAATGCCAGCTGTTGTATCGCCCTTGTAGAGAGAAATGGAGCGCAAGCTGTTCCATAAGTGACTGTGAGCAGTTTGAATTCAAGTACTGGATCTTCAGGAGCGTTTCTCCAAAGAATTCGCTGCCAATCTATATCATCCCGGTGTACCTTAACTTGGCGAAACATTTTCTCTACGTCCGCACATACTGAAACTAGAAAAGTTCTAAATCGAATAAGGATTGGATATAAATCTTGTTGTACTCGTGGGCCTATCATCAGTAAATCGTTGAGAGAAATTCCAGAGGATGAAGGACATGATGCGTCAAAAACGACATGTAGTTTTGTAGTGCTACTAGATTCTCTCAAAACAGCGTGATGAGGTACGTAGTATGCTTCCCTTTAACGTAGTCTGATTGAGGAACAAGTTCCATATGTCACAATTCTAGATTGTCCTTCATAAATTTTCTATACTGTTCATATTTCACGGGCTTAGAAGCTAATGATTTTTCTAAATAATTTAATCTACGAAGGGCTGACTGTCTAGAATCATCTAATTGGGATGGTGAGGAATGGAAAGGCAATTTCACAATGTACCTTCCAGTTTCATCTCTGGTGTGAGTTTTAACGAAGTGTTCCTCACATGTCTTTTCGGCAGTTGTTAGTAAATTTGCGGCAGGAACGGTGTCCAGTTCCTAAAATTTCTGTATTATCTGATCATTTACTAATTGAATATTATTTACATTGATTACAGGCGCTTCTCGGGTGCATTAACATTTCCCGCGATGATCCAACCAAGGTCTGAGCGAACGGCAAAGGGTTTTCCTTCACCAGAAGAAAGCATCTGACCCCTCAACATTGGTGAGGCAATATTTACACCAAGCAGAATGTCAACAGCAGCACTTTTATAAAAAGTAGGATCAGCTAATTTTAAATCGCTAAACGGTTCAGACCAAGAAGAATCTAAACTAACATGAGGAAGTTTACCAACAATTTTTTGAACAACATAAATAGATGTATGTAATAGGAATTGGATGGAAAATGAGGAGCAAAGGTAATTTGTGAAACACCATTTGTATAAGTGTCCGCAGAACCTATACAAGAAATTAGAACATTTGCTCTCTTTTTTGGTAGTCCAAGCCTTTTAAGACAATCATTTGTGATTAAACAGGCTTGACTTCCAGGATCTAGAAGAGCCCGGCACAATTGAACTTTTCCTTCAGAATCATTCACGCTTACGATTGCTGTACAGAGCAGCACTTGGGCATCCGAGCTAAAATCAGAACAACATGAAGTAATACTAGAGTTTCTGCCAACTTCGCTAACTGAATTAGAATCTCTATTAGAACCAAGAAAAACAGCAGGTTGAAAAACCTTAGCTGCAGCAGATAAACTAGCATTAGCTGAATTTGTCACTAATTGATCACGATCAGATCTTGACTCAAAATTATTATCAAAATGTAGTAAAGTATGATGAGATTGTTTGCATTTCTGACACCTAGCCGTACTTTTACAGTTTGATTTACGATGAAATGGAGTTAAACAATTAAAACAAACATTATTAGACCTCACAAAATTCACATGTTTATTTACAGATAACTTTAAGAATGAATCACATTTATTTAGCGTATGAGCTCCCTTGCAAAAAATACATTGAGTTTGAAATCCTGAAGCCAACAATGTCACATTTTTAGAAAAATTCTTTTTTACTCCCTGATTACCTGAAACAATCGATCTAGCATGATTTGAAAGAAATTCTAGCAGTTCGTTTAACTTTGGAATTTGATCATTCTTTAAGGATCTTTCTCACCAACTTCTAGTAGCTGGATCTAACTTAAATTGCACAATAAATAAAAGCATCGTGTCTGCTGTCTCGTTTATTTTTAAATCCAAAGTTTCGAGTAATCTGACATATTCTTTAGTAGAATCAACTAAATTCAAAATTTAAGAATGCGACTCATTATTTAACTGGGGCATATTTAACAGTTTTTTCATCAAGGAACCCAAAATTTCCCGTTTATGAAAATATCTTTCTGTTAAAAGGTCCCAAGCTATTTTGAAATTATCATCAGTGATCGAAAGGGATTGCACTATTTTTTGTGTATCATTCTTTAAAACTCCCTTAAGATATTGCAGTTTCTGAGCCCCTGATAGTTTTTGATTGTTTATAACAGCAGCTTTAAACAAATCCGAAAATGTTAACCACTCATCTACAGTACCCGAAAAAATCAGAAGGGATAAAGTAGGTAGTTTAATCTCATTATAATTAGAATTAGAAGTGACATTATTTATTTCATCCTTTTTTTCATTTCCCTTCATATTTATTCTATCAATAGTAGCTAACATTTCATCTAAAGTTTCAAAAAGCTCTTCGCGTTCATTACTATATTTTTCAATCTCATCATCTTTACATAAACCGAAAATATTACTAAAAATAGCTTTTAATTCCTCTCCAATATCGCTAAATCTGTTTCGAATTACGTTTAATTTAGCTGAATCTAAACTATCTAATTCGTCTGTAGTTTTATTTTTTAATCGGGTTAGAGCCATTTTTGCAACCTTTTTTTGATTTAAATATGCCTTTATATCCATTATGAAAAACAAATAAGATACAGAAATACAGTTGTAACTCCAGAAATGAAACTCAAAGTATATTCCCTAACTGAACTAATGAATAAACAATGAAAACACAATATGATTCTGATAAAAAACAATAACAAAATAAAGAATCGAAACCACTCACTTAGTTATTTTGAAGTACTATCCAAGTGAAGAAAAATAAATTTTTCGAGCAGCAAAAGGAAATTATGTACTTCTTTTCACAACAACAAACACATATTGCGTAATCAGTAGAATATCACAGAACAATTTCACAAAGCATTCGAAACGAAACTAATTTCCAAACTTCGTATCGTCGGACCATTTTATTTTTGTTGAGAATTCACTGAAACAAGGACTGTATATTGCTGGTTCTTAAATAACACTAATTAATGACAATCGTTGTGCTGTTTTTTCATTTAATATTACAACCTCGATTTGAATATTTCACACATTTTTGTCGGACACACATATCCGAACGAAAGTTTCACACACACTCGAAGGGAATTTTTTCCCTGCTCACAAGGATAAATTTCGAGGCGACGCAGCACCCTCTCTATATTACATTGGTAACTAAATTAATATTTTAAGAATATAAGGATTAAACAGGGTGTACGTAATGGTATTAGATTACTAAAATGAGATGATGTACACAGCGTATGTTCTGACAGTCAAGAGATCAATGATAAAAGAAAAATTCATTTACCCCCCTCCCATTGTAAAAAAAAAAGCTTGATCTGATGTTCCAGAATTTAGTTTCCGGGAGGGAAGGGGGAGAGGATTTCTGCAGCTCAGGGGGTGAGAATCAAGTTCTGAAAGAGGGATGCACTTCCAAACTACAACTAAACATAAAATCCTTAATCTTCTGGGGGGGAAATCATCCTCTGAATTCAATCATGGGATCCACTAGCAAAAGAAATTTTCACTGAAAACCTAAGGAAATATTTGTTTCAGGACATAAAAGAAGAAAGGCACTCATGCCTCCCCCCCCCTCCCACCCCAAAAAAAATCAAATAAAGATTTTTTTTTATAAAGTCATATGAATTATTACAAAAGCGGCCTGAATCTAACAGAAAGGAAAAAAAAAATGGATCCATGTAGATATCTAATGACTACTGATACCGTTTTCTTTTCTACATTTTTTTTTTTTAATGACTACGGGGCTCTGGCCCTACGAGCTATGCTTGCCAACCTTAGTTTGGACACCACAGACTCTAGTAATTTGATCGACTTTAAAAATATTAGAGAAGATTGAATTATAATTAAAATCCAGTGGGAATGTCCTGTAAACGGGTTTTCATTCATTTCCCTTTTACTAAGGGATTTTAAAGCCGAATCAGCTGCTGTTAAAGACATCTAATGACTGTTTTGATATTTGATAAAATAAGATCAGTTAAACATTTGAAAATCAGCTAATATAAAATGAACTAAGTCAACAGTCTTTTCATTGATATTTTTTTAAAACGCTAAGAAAATTGTTTTAAATAAGACATTTTAAATGCATCGCTTCAAATCTGATGTAATTTTCAACAAACTTTTCTTTCTCTTTGTAATATATTCAACTAAAAATACTTTTTTCATTTGAAAGGAAATATTATTATTTACGCTGTCTTAGAATTGGCAACAATAGTTAAAAAGATAATCTCGAAATATGAAATAAATGTCTCATGCAAATATATTTTTTAATTGAAACTGTTTGACAATATTATTACTTGGCCAATAATTTAAATATGATGTCATTTCTCCCATTTGCTGCTCTTAACACATATTAATAAATTTATTATTTTAAAGTTATCTTTTTAAAAAAATATTCTCAAGTAAATACAACTTTTATGATGTAATTTTGAATATTTTCCTGCTTTTAACACATAGTCATTTAATTCTAATTTGAAATTAATTTTTATAATAGTCATGTGCAAATAAATTTTTAATTAAAAGGAAATATTATTCTTTTCGTTGTTTTTTGAATTGGAAACAGTTTAAAATAATATTTTTTTTCTAAAATAGGAAACAAATCTCTCTCTGAAATGATGAAAATTTGAGTAAAAAATTGAAAAAATCCCTCAAAAAATTAGTTAAATAACAAAAATAATTGCCGTCTGCACTCCGCGGCTTTCTAATGAAAAAATCCCTTAGAAAAAATTATTACATTCCTATGTATGGTTTTGCTTCTATAAACTTTTTAATGGAACGATTTTGACTAATTTTAACTTTAAATAGCTCTTAAAATAATCATCCGATTTAAAAAATTTCTACTTTGGTGTGTCGTTCAAACATTTCTCTATATTACCCATTTTCATATTTTTACATGAAGTTTTCTTAATATTTGTGAAGAAAGACATTCGGCCACAAAAAATTCATTTGACAGACTTACTTTTTTTTTTTTTTTTTTTTTTTTTTTTTTAGAATAGAGAGATACGAGGGTCATTCTGAAATTTTTGAGATATGAACTAAATGGTACAAGTTAAACTTACCAACTCTTCGGAGCGTTCAAAGTAGTTCCCTCCAAGATCAATGCACTTTTATAGGTGGATTTTCAAAAGATTAAATGCCTCAAGTCATCCATTTCTTGGAATAGATGAAAAATATTCTTTTATAGCCTCATCAATCTCATCTTCGGAATGAAAATTATGCTTACGTAAGTTTTTTTAAATTAAAAGATAGCCAAAAGTCACACATAACAAGATCAGGAGAATAGGGTGGATGTGCTATCACTTTGATGTTTTTTGTTCAAGAAATTCGACTGTACTCCTTGCTGAATGGGAAGATGCATTGTCATGGTGAAGGTATGAATCCCTTAACATTCACCTCTAAAAGAATTTCTGGAAGACACTTAGTGGTGTACCAGTGAGCTGTAACTGTCTTCTGTCCCTCTAGCTTAATGGCTTTGACCATACCTGTACTTCTAAAGAACACTCCATACATTACTTTTTTCATTGCTCGTTGTCTTTTCACCATTGTCGGTTTGAGATCATCTTCAGAGACACACACTTTACTTTCTTGACGTATTGGAACATCAAAAAAAGACACCATCATTAAGTCACCATCATTAAGTAATTTTAGGTTTTCTTTACTAATTCTGACATGCTCTGCTTTTTGGTGTTCTGTTAAATTATGGGGGATCCAATGACAAACTAATTTTATTATGCAGTTCTTCATGAATAATAATTTTATGCATAATTGCGGATCCAATGTTAAGTTCCTCCTCTATCATTTGGTAGGTACAGAGATTATCATCAATTAACCTTTTTCATACGGCAGACACATTTTCTGAGACTACAGCTGACAATGGTCTTCCTGCGTTTTTTTCACCCAAAAGAGAATTTCAACCTCTTCTAAATTCTGTAAACTATCTGAATACAGTGGCATGAGATGGAGCTTCAATTTCCATAAGCTTATTATAGACATTGAAGACATTCTTCTTGATTTAGCCCTACTTCAAAATAATAGAAAATCATAGCTTGATAATGCTCTTGCATCAAATCCATTTTCTCTTCTTTCAAAATTTATTCTACGATAGCTAAATTGCAATTGTTGCCACAAATTATTGTCTGTGGACATAAAAGAGTTTAAATTTACATATTCAACAAATATATATATATATATATTTTTTTTTTTTGGTGCATCTGCCCCTGTCTAAAAAATTTCAGAATTATCCTCATATTAAATGCCCTCTTAGCCCCCCCCCCTCCCCCCTGGTTGTGATTTCTTTCAACAAATTACTTATGAACATCAAAATTCATTTATTTATTCACTAAAACTAAATACATTTATTATTAATTTTGAAATAGAACAATAAAATACATGCATGCTGCAATCTGCGATGAAAAACAATGATAAAGAGTACATATTTTATTCAAAACTTTCATTCAATCATGTTCTTTTTGATAAATTGAGCAAAGCAATGTACACGACAATAAATGTGCCAAATAGGTCAATCTGGCATCAACGTTTTCCCACCTGGGAATGTTATTTCAAACGATGAGGCAGCTCATATATATATAGTAGTCTTAAGGTTAATGGTTATACTTGCTAGCCACATTAATTTATCAACATATTAAATATTGTGGAACTTGTTTACTTACACCCTTAGAAAACTTTACATAAAAATAATCTGTGGAAAAATAGTGTGACTTACTGCCAATAATGGATAAATGACATCAAAACATACTCATAAGATGTTTTCTTGGGTTTACGTAGTACAGATTAATTTTTGAAAAACTAATTTTCAAAATTTTCAGATAGATCATGGATATTAAATAAAATCTATCACCACAGAGTTTGATTTAAACCAAATAATGATGAAAGTTTAAAGGAACAGATCGTTCTTTATTTAGTAAGAAAATGAAATACAAGTAACTGATGTAACAACATAATATTTTTTTCCCTCATTTAATCAGTGTCAATTCTTTTGGTCAGACATAAATAAATTTTAGTGCATTTATAAATGCAACTTTGGAGTCATCAAACTACGTTGCTTTTTTAATGGATTAGCTTGTCACATTTTTTTTATACAGCATCACTATTGATTATTCATTTGTAAATAGTCTCATACTGGGTCACTAATGCATATTTTTTAGATGACAGAATCCCAAAATCTTGAAAAAACTTCACTGCATCTTGTTTCGAAGATAAAAGGTCCAAAATCTTTATTATTTGTTTCACAATGTGATAGAAAAAACAGAAAAATAGTAGTCAAATTGTATACTTCATTGCAAAAACTGAACAGTAAAAATAGAATATGTACATAACACCAGACACATAGCGCTGCAATTGAATACAATGAATGCGATGTGACATTTATTCATTATTGGCACTACATCACATCGTTTAATGACAGGTTGTGTTTACCATAAATGGTCGACAGGAAAGAAAATTATTTTCTATGGTAATTCATTGTGTTGAACTTGAACAATAACGTTTTGGTACTTCTTTTTAACTGATTTCTTAATTTTTAATATATGAGTCCAAGTGGAAAATATTCTTTTAACTACACAATGTTGATGATTAGTTATTGTTATTAAGTGCCATCAACATATTATTGAAACACTGATTAACGTTTAGATGATGCCCATTTTTTTTCCCCCTCCAGTTTTTTTTAACAACAACAAAAGTAATCGAGCAGATATTATAATTCTATCATTCTCTTTTACTTTTAAATAATTTATATTTATTCATAAAGACAGAACAAGAAAATAAGTTCCATTAAATTTTTTTACCTACAAAACTTAAATGTGCTAATTTCATACAGTAGAATGAATAATTTGATTACTCAAAAAGAATTGAATATATGTAAATTAGGTAAGAAAATTGAAAAGAACATATATAAATTATATCTTAGAATTACAAATCAATTTTAAATACCTGGATAAATACTTAACTAAATATTCTAGAAATAAGCTTGTTTAAAATATTTCAAAAATAAAAAATAAATTAAAGCTTCTTTTCACTTATTTAGTAATTAAAGTATCTTTAGAAAAAATACAAGTTATGTCAATCTTAGATTGTAATCAAACCTAATCAATACAATCAAACCTTGATTTGACAATTGCAGTAATAATTCCTCGAAAATCTTTGTTAAATTAGAATTATCCTTAAGTGATAGAACATTTTAAATTACATCAGAGCAGCTTGAAAGTTGGTTATAATTTTTTTTAGAAAATTTCCTTACAAAAAATATTTAATTGGGGAAAAAAAAAGTTGTGCATTAAATGTATAACTGTTATTTTGAAAAAAATCTTTTTTTCTTAAATATAGTTTGTGTGATAAGACTTTTCTAATTATTTCAAAAGAATTATATAAATATTCATTTATGTCAAATATCAATAGAAGCACTTATAACTCTGAAAACAGCCAATAGGTTTTTTCTTCTTTTCTTAATTAGTTAAACAATAGGCAGAAAAAAAACTAACATTTCTATTTAATAAAAAAGCATTTAAAATAGTTGAAATTCATAAAAATTGCTATTGAATAAATGAAAACTATAGTTAAAATGAGGATCACATAACATACAAATATAAATGAATTTGGACCTTTAAAATTTATCATTAATTTGAAGAAATCATCAAATAGAGTACATAATATGGGATCACGCTGTAACTTTAAAAGAAAATATGCAATTTAAATAATACATGATATATATTAAAAAACAACAGTTAGTTAAAAGCATGATTTAAACTGCAGACTTTTTAATCAATTGATTAAAATCATTGACATTTGCTCAATAACTAATATAGTTACAATTACCGATAGTTATAGTTACCTAATATAGTTATAATATTTTTTTGAAACATTAATTTAAACTTTGTCACACAGAGGTCCAAATTTTGATAAAACTATCTTCAATAAGTGTTTATGTTATAGAAAATATATAAAAACTTTAAAGCATCGTTTAACAAGCTTAGAAATTAAAAGTTTGAAATCAGCAAGTATATATTAGTAAATAAAAATAAAACAATAAAATTGGTATAACATTAAAAAACAAGTTACATATTCCTAAAGTAAGTAATTTTGGGCATTTACTAAAACATTCCCCTCCTTCCCGCTCGCATATCTAGACACTAAACTAATTGTGCTAATACATTTTAAAATAGTAAATGTTTTATAGGAATATAAAAGGAGAGCTACATATATTGCCAGTAAAATTATTATTAACAATTATATTTTATCTAGTATTTAAAACTACAAAAGAATTGTTATCCATAAAAAATAGGTAAATTCTCTTTAGCCTACTTTTCAGCAACCACAATACACAAAATTTAAAAAAAAAGCTTACAAGCCAAATTTATCTAACTTTAAAGATGCTATAGGCATATATTTAGGATCAATAGTGACTAGCCTTTTTATAACTAAAACAATAGGACTACGTTGTAAATTTAATTAAATTTTGAAGTCTCTGACTGCGTACCTTGATAATGAATACTTTTTTACTTCTTCCTCTTGATGCATAGCAGACGAGAAACTTGTCTAAGAGCAAAGATTTTAACTTAACCCAGAAAGAATGTCAGTCCGTCCACATTGTTAGTCAGTTTTACTAATTCAATGAAACTTTCATTATAATGCTTCTTATTAGACATAAATACATTGGATATACATGATATATTACTATAAAAAAAAATCTTAAACTCTCACTAGTTAGTACCCGTCAAAACTTGATGGCTTGATGATAAATATCCTACTACAATAACAGCATATAACTTGATTTCATGATGGCAGCATTTGATATAATAAATATGATACGAAAAAGAGTAAAATAACGATTTCATGATGCTAGCATTTGATAAAATAAATATGATATGAAAAAGAGTAAAATAGACATTCCATCTCCTTTGATAGGTTTAGTACTACTCTCATAAAGGTAATTGAAAACAAAATCAGCAGAGTACTCTATATTTTTCAACAAAATCGCAGAATGCATATTAACAAATTAACATACTTCCTTTGTGTAGTATAAAAACAAATACAGAGCATTGCATATGCTGTATGAGCATTTACACAAAACTAGTTTCAAACATACCCCTATGTATGTGCATAAAGCAATTTTTAATTATAAATTATCGGTAATTGATACAAATTACGGTCACATAAACTAAATTTGGCATATCTATAGAATACTATAATCTTCCATTTAAAACAAAAATGAAAAACTGCAGTAGTTTTACCTCTCAGACTGTTGAAAGAATTGACACTGCATTTTAAATATACAGATTAATGTCTTTCCCTCCCATATTATAATTACATAACAGTAAAGAACAGGGGGATCAATGAATAATTGACAAATTCTTGAAAGGAGTAATAGTAAAAAAAAGTTGAGGATCTTGGTGTATACAAATCATTAAAATAAAAATACTTTCAAATGGATAAACTTCCCCCAACTCAAAAAAAAAAAAGAGTAATGAAGCAAGACATACCTAAAAGTAAATGTAAGCCATCCCATATTGCCAGCTTCTCGGCCCTGCCAGAAGTAAACAACACATTGATAGCCATCTTCTTGTACTTCTTCCTCTTCAGTTCCTTCTTCAGTTTCAGGAACTTCTAAAGGCACCCAATAGCGACACAAAAACACATAGCAATCTTCACTGTAAAAATGACCTAAGAAACACAAACATTATATTGAAAATTTGAAAATAAGAGATCCCTGCTTATAATCGAGTAACTTTTAACAATTTGACAATAAACAGAAAAATATCATAATTACTTCATAATTTCTTTAGCGTGTTGAAATAAATTTTCTTTCATTATTAAATGAGAACATCTTTCTTAAATAAACCATGCATACTAACAGTACACATACAGTGCTAAAAATATTTATATAATTGAATACTAAATAGACACAATGGAAAGAATTGTACAAAAAAAAAAAAAAAAAAAAAAAAAAATACCCATTTAAAAAATTTTTAGACACATTTTTTCAAAGATTTACAAGTTTATTTGAAATATTTCATCAGAAACTGATTTTGTATCATTTATTAGCCAGAGGTTTTCTAAACTAATATCTTATTCACTGAATAAATACTGTGTAAAACATATATACTGATATTATAGTACTTAAGACTATACAAATTTAACAATACTTTTTAAAACTGTTTTTGATTGTGATTGCCATCCATTTTTACAAAACTCTCAGATCTTTATCATGAAACTCATAGAAAAGATTTTACACACAAGTTTCTATCCAAACTTAACTAAGTACACAAATTTGAACAGAATCTCAGTTTTATCACAATACCTTATACATAAATATCATAAAAAAAAAAAAAAAACATTATGTAATTAATTTATCTAGACACACGGCAGTGTGTCAGCCAAGTTCGCCTGACATAGCCGTGTGTTATTTACACGAACCATTTCGAGCTGCTTTCGTCAAATTTCAATACTCTACTACTGGAAATCTATGAGACCTACGTACTTGTTATACGAAATGTGTAGTAAGGCCACCCTAATTACCTAAAATCCAAAATTTTATAAATAACGCATAATTAGGTTCCGAGATAACGACATTTGAAAATGTCTGGTAATCGATAATTGTACCACTGACTGACTGACTGACTGACTCACTCATCAAAAAGATCTCGTATATCTACTGCAGCTACAGACTTCAAATTTGGTGCGAAGCTCGTTTAGACTATAAAACTAAAGAAAAAAATAAAAAAATTGTGAAAATCGATGAATTACCCACCTGGGGGTGCCCATTTTTACTTTAACATTACGTCTATTAGGCGAAAATTTAATTTGCCGTAGGAGGGGACGCTGTTCTGTCGCCAAATACCGCCAAATTTCTCGTCAACATGGCGATATATCGCCAAATTTGGCGACCAAAATTAGTCGCCAAAAGTGACGCCACCTTGGCGATATCTCTAATATTTCGCCAAATTCCCATAGACTTCCATTGTAAACCTATCTACTTACTGGGGGTTTATCTGGGTTTACTTGCTTACTGAAAATCAACAAATTGAGATATTCTGTCCGTCACAGAGCCCGTTCTCAGAAACTATACATGTTGGAGACTTGAAATTTTGCATACTTATAGCTGAACACCACACATCATACGACAAATCATAAAATTTTGAAAAAGTCGTACATTTAACCCTTTGGGCTCCCACATGTGTATTTTAAACGATTCTTTCTAAGTGAGCCTCTAACTAGGTTGGAGGCGTGAAATTTTGCATACTTATAGCTGAACACCTCACATAAAACGACAAATTATAAAATTTTAAAAAGTTGTAAATTTAACCCTTTGGGGTCTCACTTGTGTATTTTAAACAATCCTTTCTAAGTGAGCCCATAATTAGGTTTGAGGAGTGAAATTTTGCATACTTATAGCTGAACACCTCACATCAAATGACAAACCATAAAATTTTGAAAAAGTCATACATTAACCCTTTGGGCTCCCACATGTGTATTTTAAACAATTCTTTCTAAGTGAGCCCCTAATTAGGTTGGAGGCGTGAAATTTTGCATACTTATAGCTGAACACCTCACATCAAATGAGAAATGATAAAATTTTGAAAAAGTCGTACATTTAACCCTTTGGCCTTCCCCATGTGTATTTTGAACAATTCTTTCTAAGTGAGACCCTATTTACGTTGGAGGCGTGAAATTTTGCATACTTATAGTTGAACACCATCATGCGACAAATCATAAAATTTTATAAAAGTCGTACATTTAACCCTTTGGGCTTCCACATGCGTATTTTAAGCAATTCTTTCTAACTGAGCTCCTTATCAAATTGGAGATTTGAAATTTTGCATACTTATAGCAGAACACCTGAACCCAGGTGACAAATCATAAAATCTTGAAACAGTCTTACGCTTAACCCTTTGAGCTACCACATATGTATTTTAAGCAATTCTTTCTAAGGGAGCCCCTAATTATGTTGGAGACATGACTTTTTGCATACTTATAGTTGAATACCTCAGACCACACGACAAATCATAAAATTTTCAAAAAATCTTATATTATTTACTCCTTCGGGCTCTAACATGTGTATTTTAAGCAATTTTTCTAACCTCCGCCCTTTTCACCCGGGGAGCACTTTTCCAACTTTTGCCGACACCCCTTTGACCATTCTTTCATATTATGCAACATAGCCTTACATATTTTAGTTCCACTTTTTACCGCGATGGACGCCTACTTATCTCGAGTGCTACGGGCTCAATCCCCTCGACTAATATATCTAAGGATAGTATGTAAAACGGAGTTTTGTTCGGATAGAGGTTTGTTTAGAATAGAGTGCGCCCCTGGTTTCGAAATGTGGAACTAACAGATTTTGCAAAAGGATAAAGTGTTTTGAAAGGAATATTAAACGAAACCCTCTGTGCGATCTGTGATCACACTTACCCACTTGTTATTTTCAAAATCATCAGAGAAAAGGATATTTAGTTAATTAAATTTGAAAATCCAGGGAGGGGCAATGTCCTTCCTCTGCACTGCCTCTTTGCCGGCACCCATGGATGAATGATACATAGTGTAGCATAAGCACATAACTTTATTTTTCAGTTTCAGTACAAAAAAGCAGGCCCAGCTATAGGATATTTAATTGGAAAATTTAATAGGTAAATTTAATATAGGAATTTAATAGGAATTGTTGTTTCAGAAACAATAAAAATTTTGAATCAATACATTTCGTTTCAAAACATGCATTCAATGTAGCAGTATTAAAATATAGACGTCTGCCTCAAATTGACAGCCAAATAGTTTGTTGTAGGAAATTAAAATTAAAATTGAATGTTGCTTGGTGAATAAAATAGTCACATGTAAACACATTAAAAAGGATTAAGTAAATTGTCTAAATATATTGCAACTTTACAAAAAGTAATGATATCTAACAAAAACATAGCTGTGAAAAAAGGGAGCCACGTTCTGTAAAGACAATGGCAAGAAAAGAAATGATATCTAAGTGGGTGCCAAGTTCAAATAAAATTCACTCAAACTTACCTACTGAAGTATTATAGCTTTTTTTTAAATTGTTTAGAAATAAAAATTATTGATAGCATATTAATAATAAATCTAGAATTTGGCAAGTTTTTTATAAATGTCATGCCTGTCAATTTCATGTCTTGATAAAATGGTGATGTTAATTTTAATTTCAATGACATAACAAAAAAATTAATATAGTTAATATTATAAACAAATGACTCATGTGAAAGATTTGATAAATCAATAAATACACAGATACACTCCCGCTCGTCTTTGGTTATCACTCTAGCACCCACCCTCCAGAAACCTCAATGCAAACAGACTAAGATGCGTGACAAAGAGACAGATATACTTACGCTTGTTCTTCGTCATCATTCTAGAGACTGCACTCCTTTAACCCTTTCAGGGGCAAATAACTTTTATTCGTGAAATGCTGAATTGATTGAATCACACCAGAATTTAAAAACAAATCTATTTCAAAATGGGTAAAAGCTTCTTTTCACGTATTTAATAAAATTAAACTTTTTAGTCCTGAATTCTGGTGTCAATGTGGCGTTTTGCAGTTAAATTAGGTGGGATATATTTTATCCCACCGCCCTTAAAGGGGAAGGAGCTCACTCAAATTAAGGCTTCCAATCATGAAATAACAAGATTTGATATAATAATGTCATTATTAAAAATAAATGACTCGTAGGTAAAAACTTGCCAAGTTCTAGATTTATTATTAATATGCTATCAATAATTTTTATTTCTAAACAATTTAAAAAATGCTATAATACTTCAGTAGGTAAGTTTGAGTGAATTTTATTTGAACTTGGCACCCACTTAGATATCATTTCTTTTCTTGCCATTGTCTTTACAGAACGTGGCTCCCTTTTTTCACAGCTATGTTTTTGTTAGATCCTATACTACAGGAAGATACATAATTGAATGTATTTTGATATGCAAGCGAGGAACATCATCAATTATTATAATTGTGCTTTAAATTATAATAGAGATCCACAAAACTGGCAATTTGAAAATAAATTAATATGTAACTATATTTAAAACTTTAAATTTCATAATTTAAAAAGCTTGATAGGTTTTATTTTGTTCATTTTTTGCAAGAAATGCTCTTAAAGAAATTTTGAGGATTTATTTTGTTTTAAGATGCAATGAGTGTATGGCAAAGCGAAAGACAAATCTTTTTATTTATTCAATCGTTTTCATTGGCAGATGATCCAATGTTTTTTTTTTTTTTTTTTTTTTTTTTTTTAATTGACACTGGAGTTTGTGTACATTCGAATGTTGTCAGCGCCAAGATGTGTTTTCTTACTTTGTAAATAGTTTTAATTAAATTATATTTTTCTTCATGTCTAACACATCCTTCTGCCTGCTACAAGTGTAACCCTCTTGCTGCTTTCATATTTATATCAAAATACATTTGGTTTTGAATTTTGATTCTGCATGAAATAGTTGTTAACTTGTTATATTATATATGCCTCATACAGCCATGAGTGCATTTTAATCTATGAACTGAATATTTTTATAGGAGAATGGATAAGATGGTATTTCATAGCCTATAAATACTTTACACAGATATAAGTCAACAAGATCAAATTCTTATTAGGATCAATTTTGAATGCTACTAAAAGTATTCGAAACATGCTGATCTACTAAATTATTTACATAAATTAATTGTATACAGTTTTAAAAGATGCAATAAACTTTGAATAAAATATTATTAACATATATAGGTAAATGTGTTTTGCAAAACTGGAATAATATTGCTGAAAAAACAAAGTTTTCAAAGAAATCCATAATTAACTATAGATTTTTTTTTTCTTTTGCCATAACCAGAATTTTTTTCATAGCTCAAAAGATATTTTTGAATCCCCTTATAAGTTAATTTACATTGCATTAGTCAAACAATTGAATATGATGACATTAACAGGGTTCATACAGAGTTGGGAAGGAAAAATCCAAGGAGTACCGACAAAATCCAAGGAGTCCAAAAAATTTTAAGGACATGCCATTTTTTGTTGTTGTTGTTGTTTTTATGTGCTGCATTGTTATGTGGTATGCGCACTCCAATTTTTAATGCCCAATTTGGAGAGAAAAATATTTCAAAAACAAATTTTACTCTACTAGAATCTAATTGTTAGTGCTGAAATTGCACAGTATTCATATTATATTGCTTACTGATTTTGTAAGTTTAAATACAAAATAGACAATCAACTTTTTTATGCAGTGACCAATGGTCGTATAAATAGAGATTAGTCAAACCCCAAACACTTATTATATATATTAAATACATGATACATCTTAAAGAAAATTTTAAAAGGTAAAAAAAAAAAAAAGAATGCTAAACGCAACATACAAGAAAAAATATAACAAGTTTTGAATTTATTCTTTTAGAACAGCGGTAATAGCTTTCTTTGAAACTTTGATGAAATTCGCATTTTTTTCGCGATCTTCTGATGAAATTTGCGTTTTTTTCCCGCGATGTTCTGGGGAAATTCGCGTTTTTTCGCTATCTTCTGAGAAAATTCACGTTTTTTTACGATCTTTTAATGGAATTCGCGTTTTATTTCCATCATTTGACCTTTTTTCACAATTCTTTGACGAAATTCGCGATCTTTTAATGGAATTTGGGTTGTATTTCGATGATTTGACCTTTTTTTCGCGATCCATTGACGCAATTTGCGTGTTTTTCACGGTCCTTTGGCGAAATTCGCGTGTTTTTCACAACCCTTTGAGGAAATTTGCGCATTTTTCGCGATCTTTTGAGGAAATTCGCGTGTTTTTTGCGATTTATTGAGGGAATTCGCGTGTTTTTCGCGATCTTCTGGGGGGAAATTTGCGTTTTTTCGCGATCTTTTAACGGAATTCAAGTTTTATATTGATCTAACGGACTTTTTTTTTCGCGATCTTTTGATGGAAACCGCGTGTTTTTCGCGATCCTTTGACGAAATTTGCGTGTTTTCCACGATCCTTTGAGGAAATTCGCGCGTTTTTTGCAATCTTTTAACGAAATTCGCGTTTTTTTTCATGATACTTTGAGTAAATTCGCATTTTTTCGCTATCTTTTAAGAAATTCGAGTCTTTTTTGCAATCTTTTGAAGAAATTCGAGTTTTTCCACGATCCTTTCAAGTTTTTCGCGATCTGATGGAGAAATTCGCGTTTTTTCACGATCCTTTGACAAAATTTAAGAATTTTTTCTGCGATCGATTGACGAAATTTGACGGTATTTTTTTAAACATATTTGCGTTAAGCGCGATTTTTCCGAGATTCTTGGCTAAACGCCAAACATCGATAACATTTAAAATAAAGGTCGGTTAACAGTGTCGATAAACGGACGACTTTACGTACATAATAATTGAAAACGGTTCTAGCGGGAGCCCTGCTATTGAGATTATCCTAACCAATCAATGCTGTGCTTCAGATGAGTGACGTGCATAAAGGATTTAACGTGCGTTTTACAATCACGATTTTTTTTTCCTCGGCAGCAATATCACTTGTGTCCGAAGCCGCAATATAATTTAAGGAGTTTCTAAGGAGTGGCTTGCTTATCTAAGTAGTTGTAAGTACTACTTGGGAATGTTTTCATTTCTAAGGAGTTTTCAAGGAGTCTAAGGAGTCTGTGCGAACCCTGCATTAAGTAAACAAATGCAATGTAAAAATTTAATGAGATTTTCCTCATTAATATGCAGTAAACTCCCAACTATCCGGCCCAATGTGGCGGAAGGGTAGACCGGATAACAAAAAAGTCGGATAGGATGGAGTTCTATAAATATTTACTCACTTCCTGCCCTCCCCCTTCCCATTATATTCAAAACGCATGTTACACATTTTAATATAAATTTTATATATACAGTACATACAGTTTCATAATAAGCAAAACATTAACGTAAAATGTAGGTTTAATTCATAAAAAAATGAGTAAATCTTATTTTACTGCTTATTAATAAATGATTTCACAAATATGAAAAGTTATGCATAAGATAAAAGACTCAAAACTTAGTTTTTGAAAAAGTCCTTCAACCTTCATAGATGACTGCTTCTTCCTGTTAGCCTTCTTCGTTTAACCCCGATTTCGTTAATCTTCAATAAATCAACACAAAGCACACCAAAAGACTATATGAATGTAATCAGGTTAAGTGGAAAACAACATCTGCACTTATTCACATCCGTTGCACAACTGACGAAACAGGTTGTCAATCTTTAACACCCAACCCACCGCCTCCCTTTCTGTCTGTCTTTGCTATTGCATTCTGCAATCCCTTCTTGCTCTTTCCTGTCGTGAGGTAGAACTTTCCTATGGACAGGAACTGGCCTGTCTCGGCCACTTGCAACATTCCTCATTTTTTTTACTAGGCCGGATAGTACCGGACAGTCGCGAGCCGGATAGTAGGGAGTTTACTGTAACTACAATAAAAGTGATTAAGATAAATCCTTTGCAAACGATGAAAAAAGAAAATCATTTTAAAATTCTGTTTCAGACAGGTTTCTGTCTCAGCAAATACAATGCCTGTTAAAACTGCACTGAATTTTTTTCACTAATACCATGATATTTTTCTCTTTAAGACATGATCACAGGATTAACTGTAATACTTTTTACACAAGAAAATTAAATGCTTACTTTTAATTAACTAATAATAATTGACAAATAGTACCTATGAAAAATGTTTGACAGCTCCAAATATTTGCTAATTTCTGATAGTTCCGATTTTCTTAGAAAAAATATCAATAACAATTATAAAAATTCTAAACAATGAAAGTGAATACATCTGAAGAACTTTAATAAAGAAAAGATAATACTTGTCTAGTATTCAACATAATTACATTTTAATACTAAAATATGATAGATCAATAGAATTTAAATAGAGATCAATAATAAACACAATTAGAAAAAACATTTTGTTTGGGAAATTACATTACCAATTTCTTCTTCAGGAAGTCGAACAAATTTCTTCCCTTCCAAAACGAATGATTCCATTGCTTCTAAATCTTCATTCCACTCTTCCATTAATGTTTTCTGTAATGATAACAATAGATTAAATCAAAAAATATACAGCTGTAATGAAATTATTTTATATTTAATAGAATGCACACAAAAACAAAGTAAACTTACAGCTTCATCTTTACTCATTGCAGGCTGTCGATTCATGAACAAAGCAGATAAATCTGCTTTTGTTTCTTGTTTACTCATCCATTTCTGAAAATAAAATAAAATAAAGACTGGTAAAATGCATAACTGAATTTAGGATTTTAAGGTAGCATATAAACAATGTAAAAAAAAATCAGCAATATAAATTTTATATACATAAAAAAAAAGATTCCTAGTGAATAAAAGTCACACAATGGAAGGACCCTCTACTTTCTTTAATTAACCTGAGAGTAGTTGCGTCATTTTTCAGTACGTTATTAGTCGTGCTCGGTCTTTTTGCCGCCGGCCTTACACATACAGAAAATGTAAAATAAACATTTTTCACTTAATTGTCGAATATTACATTTCAATGAAGTTATGAATTTGCAGTTTCCTTAATTTGTACATTTTATTCGTGAGATTTGGAATAATGGGAAAAAGTACACTGCTGGCCATTAAAATTGCAACACCATGAAACAAAGAAAATATAAAAAATATATTTATTGCATGTAAAGTGTATGGCATGAAAACGAAATGATTAATTTTGTAAGCAGTTTTGGGGATTACAGGGGTGCAAAATTAGTAGAAACAGCTGCCCCTCCTGGCAGCTAAACTGGCCCTTACCCGGTTAGGAATGGAGTCGAACTGGGCTTGGATAACATAAACGGGCAACTCATTCCATGCTGCTTCAAATCTATGCCACATTTCATCAACCATATTAGCTGGAGAGCAGTTGCAGGACAGTCTCTCAGCAATCCATGACCAGATGTTTTCAATGGGTGACAGATCTGGAGACTGTACAGGCCAGGGCAGCAATCAAATATCCTGTGTATCGAGGAAGGTCAGAACATGACGTGCAACATGTGTTCTTGCGTTATCATGTTGGAAGATGGCGTTTGACAGGGCTCGAAGAGAAGGCACAACCACTGGCTGTATGTCAGAAATGTATTGACCTGCGTTCAAATTACTGTCGATCAGAAGTAGAGATGCGTGTGTCGTTTACCCAACGGCTGCCCAAACCATCACACCAGGTGCAGGGCCCCAATGCTGATATCGAATGCAAGCAGGCGACGAGCGTTATCCTCGGAGACTCCAGACACGTATAAGGCTATCAGAATACTCCACACAGTACCAGGACTCATCTGGAAAAGACAACATTGTGCCACTCATGTGCCTGTATCCAGCTTTGTTGTTTGACGCACCAGAGTTGCCGTCTCCTTCTATACTGCATTGTCAAGGGAAGCCGCAGTAATGGTGGCCATGCTGACAGTCCATGCTGCTGCAAATGTCGTCGCACCATACGAGCTAATACTGGGCGTGCTGCAAACATGCCCAATTTTTGACAAATGGTCCATGATGTGGTTGTACAGCTTTGCAGGGCCGACCTCACACTATCTCTTTCCTCTCGGGTGTTAGTCATGGGAGGGCGTTGATATCCTGCATGCCATTCAGTATGACCCTCAGCAACCCATTGATTTCATAATTGCATGACAGTGGTTGGATTTCGACCAGTGTGACGGGCGATATCACAGAACGATAATCCACATTCTCGATAGGCAACGATCTTGCCTCTATCGAATTCCAGTACTTGCTGGTAAGCATTTCTTCTTATTATTCGAGGCATAACACGATATTCTGAGCAAACACCGACCTTACAAAATGCTTTCCGAATGAGAAATCCACTAACGCAAATTTTCTTTCATGCAGTGTTTCAGATGTCGTTTCTGCCACCTGTGTTGTCTAAATGCGCTGAAATACTAATCAATTGCATATTCTAACATCTTCTTCCTTTCATGTGATTTTAACGTTCATCAGATCATTCCTTCCTGGTGTTGCAATTTTTATGGCCAGCAATGTAAAAATGAACTGACATAAGTGATCGTTGCGCAGACTTTTCCACCAATTTCAACTTTGCTTGTAAAAATGTACCTGAAGGAAAAACAGAGATGTCTTATTATTTCACTATATTAGTGGAGAAACATTTAAAGTCAACTACATGGTAGTTCTTCATTGTATTTGTCAGGGGATCTGAGTTAGGAAAAGATAATTTATATGGGTGGCAAAAACAGCGGCACGCGACTACTGCTGGGTTAAAAAAAAAGCTAAAAAACAGAACAAACAAAAAATACTCAGGTTAAAAAAAAGCTAAAAAACAGAACAAACAAAAAATACTATGACCACAGATGCCAACATTGTACAGAGTGCATCAGGAGTAAACTAATTAAATTTCAGGAGTTTTGGACACTCTTCAGGAGTAAATATTCATGTTTCATGAGTTATTTCAGGAGTTTCACACAATTTTCTTCGAACTGTATTTTATGATACTTTTTACAAATATCCTCTGAATTCTCACCCCCCTTACAGATTTCATTTATCCATACAAACATATTTTAAAGAAAGGTTACTTAATTTATTTTTACATCTTAAGTTTTATATTATTTTTTTTTTATAAAAAATATATAAAAATAGAATTTTTTTTATCCCTACAGAGCAAAAGATTCCAGATTGATATAATTGTGTGAAATAAGTAATTTTTTTCCCCTACAACCGATTGGCTAAGGCAATATTTTTCTGCAACCAACTGACGAAATTCGCGATTTTTTGCCGTGAACGATGGAAGGAGTTCACGATTTTTGCCAAAATGGACCGACGGAGTTCGCGATTTTTCGCCGAAACGGACAGACAGAATTTGCGATTTTTCGTTGAAATGGACTGACGGAATTCGCGATTTTTCTTTAAAATGGACAGATGGAATTCACGATTTTGTGCCGCGATTGACCGACGGAATTTTCGATTTTTTGTCGACATGGACCGATGGGATTCGCGAAAATGACTGACGGAATTCGTGAATTTTACCGACGGGTTTTGCGATTTTTCAATGCGATTGACTTCCGGGATTCGCGATTTTTCGCCATGATTTACCAAAGGGATTCATGATTTTTCGTCGCAATTGACCAGCAGGAGTCATGATTTTTCGACATGGCTGACTGAATTCGCAGAGAATGACCGATGGGATTCGCGATTTTTTGGCACGATTTGATAGAGATACCAAACACTGGTTTTCTCATCGCATCCTATTTCCTATTTATCATAATTTCATGCCACAATCATCATTTTTTATTTACAAATTCATATTTTATTTTTTATTTATTACTTCATTATAATATCTCATAATATCAGTAATAAATGTTTCCAAAACTTAACTTACCTTTTTACTTCATTTCCAGGCTTTATCTATCAGTTTTAAATAATGTATTAGTCCTGTAACGTCAATAGCTATCTCTATCTTTTTCTGTTCACGGACTCCATTTTCTTTGCAACCTACATCGGCAAAACCATGTTCCAAAGTGATTACGTTTTTCCGTAACGATATTTTTCCCGCCAGATGGCGACTGACAATATCGTATCTATTATCGAATCTATCATCGAATCTAGCTTTGGTATCGATTCGATGCCGTTCCTTGATTGGCCCGTTTCGTGGTCTCTGCTGCGAAACGTCGATTTCAATCCTAGCCATTTCATATAAATAAAGGTTCCGGACATCATTAGTTTGCATTTTTATCTTCCTTGAAATGGAGGTAAATTCTCTCGATACTGAGTGTTGGCTGGTCCAACATTCTGGAAGTATTAATTAACATACTTTTTATTTTGTTTTAACTATGAGTTTATTTTTAAATAGTTTTAAATCTTAAAGTAATGTTTGAAAAATGTATCTTCAAGCCTTCTGCAAACCACCATTGTTATGGCGTGTCTTTATATGTACAAGAGCAACTGCTGTGTTAATCTTCATATTGATTATTTGCTGTGTCATCACCTTGTGTCGTCAAAGTAAAATAAACTCTTTTCGTTAATTCTACTATTATGCATTTTGTTTTATTATCGTAGTTAAGAGATCCTTTTTTATATAAGCTCATTTAAATATTTCACTTCCAATACGTCCTATTTACCAGCATATACCTCCACTGGGTTTTTCTGCATGTTTAAATTAACTCTGTTACGTATATAAACCACTAAAGGTTATATTATGTCTAAGATGATTGACTGACATGATCCCCGATTTTTCGCCGCTACTGATTAACTGGATTCATGATTTTTTGCCGTGACTGACTGACTGAATTCGCAATTTTTCGCCACGGTTCGCCATTTTTTCCCCGCAGATTTTCATACTTTCTATGTTATTACCGTACTACTGTATATAATGTTGACCAATTAAAACATTGGCCAAACAGAGTTGCTGTGGTTAGTGTGGAAGACTTAAGACACCAGTTCTAAAACAAATTCATTTTATTTGAAGCAAGATGATATGATTATGATTATTTACAATATAACAGCTGTACTTCGCCGTCAAATCATAATATAAAATAAACTAATATCTAATGATTCTACATTATGACAAGTTATACATACGTACAATAATTCACGAAGCTACTAATCCAAAATCAGTCCAGACCTTTATACACCCGGTAACAGCAATTGTTTTGCATAAAAACTGTTGCCAATCGATATATACAAACTTACTCAGAATACATCCGAAACTCCGATCATGCGAACGCAACTTAAACGCCATTGGCTGCAAACTATTATGTCACAAGTCAGCCGTTCACGGCGAAAGATGAGATACCGAAATCACTGTTACTGACCGTTACTCAGTAACGGCACTTGCCTCAAAAGCTAATACGCATGAATGAAAATGCCGGTCGTTTCGGATGTAAACAAGAACAAGAGAGGGTGAAAAATAAACGTGCATCAATAGGAAGTAAATACTTTAAAGCTTTATCATTCAAGTTAAACTTTACTGAATGTTTAAATAAACAATTGATGCATAACAATCGGCCTCCTTTTTCACCATCTCTTGAGCTTTACAAAAATATGGAAAAGGTACAAAAAATTACAAATACATGAAAAATTCAAAAAGTTCAAAAATGTAAAACTTCAAAAAGTTCAACAACAAAAAGGTTACACTTTAAATTCAAAAACAACAATCTGATCAATGTCAGGTCATATAAGACTTTATTGGCAAGGCATTGACCAGAGTGAAGAACATTGTAGTGAAAAATTATAACCCCCCAATAAAACTTTAAATATCAAAAACACTTTTACAAAATTTCAATAACTGCTCTTTAATCTGTGGCTTTGTGAAGCTGCCTGCAAGATTAAATTTACTAGCAATATATCTAAGTTTAAATACTTTATCAAAAACTAGATTTCTAAGAAAAAGATACTTTATATGAATATGTTTGGTTTTCTGATTTTCAAAAGGAGAATTAGAAAAGGCTATCGCAGCTTGGTTATCACAGAACAGAGTACAATCCCTCAAGTTCAAGTTAAGCACCTCATTTAGCAAAACATTTTTGACCCAAATTAATTCTTTTGCAGCTTCAGTTAAACTGACATATTCGGCTTCCATGGTAGAAAGACTTATACATTTTTGTTTAAAAGTCTTCCATGATATGGGTGTTTCATCCAGAAACAAAATATACCCACCCATAGAAACACGATCGTCTCTGTTTGCTGCAAAATCTGAATCTGAATAACATGAAAGACTTAATTGACTGACTCTGGATAACTCAAGTTTATATTCTTTAGTATATTTTAAATAACCTAACAATTTTAGTAAACTATTCCAGTGAGTAATTCCAGGATTTGATTGAAATTGGGATAATAAATTAACTGCATACATTATATCAGGTCTAGTTCTCCCAGCTATAAAAGACAAACATCCTATAAGATTTCTGTATGCTAAACCTAGACATAATTTCTATTTCTTCCTTAGTGGAAGGTGAATCTTGCTTTGACAAAACCAAGCCCTTGGGAATAGGTACAGAGCTTACAGGAAATTTAAATTCTGCAAACATTTCACAAACTTTCTCAATATACGAGGTTTGGTGAATGTACAGGTGATTTCCTATCTCTTCAAACTCTATGCCCAATAGCTTTCTGGTTGTCCCCATAATTTTTAAATTAAAATGTTTTTGCAGCAAATTTAACCCATAATCCAAATCATCTCTAGTTTTACCAAAAAGAACCATATCGTCAACATAAAGTAAAAGAATCAATCTGGACTGAAACATGTATACACAATTACACCAATCGAGTTTATGAAAATCTAATTTGGATAAAACATCATCCACTTCAAAGAACCACTGTCTGCCAGATTGATGCAGACCATAAATGGCCTTATTCAACTTACAAACTTTATTTCTTTCTTTAATAAAACCCTCAGGTTGGTGCATGTATACAGTCTCATCCAGATTAGCATAAAGATAAGCGTTGTTGACATCTACCTGGACATTAACCCATTTTAACAGACATGAAAATATGGCAAAGAATAATCTAACTAGTGAAAAACTTATGACTGGACTGAAAACTTCCTCATAATTTTCTCCTTTAACTTGGTTGAAACCTTTTGCTACCAATCTAGCCTTATACCTAACTATTTCATTTTTCTCGTTCCTTTTTAAGGTATACACCCAACGGTTACCAAGAATCTTAGCATCTTTTGGTGGTATCACAAGATCCCATACATTACGCTCATGCATAACATTTAACTCTTGGTTCATTGCGTCCCTCCAATTTGATGCTTCAGGTGTTTTAATGGCTTGATTGTAGGTTTGAGGAATTTTAATTTCAGTTAAGTTGGCCTCACCTATATTTAAAAGATTAGTTACATTACCAGATTCTTTATTTTTACTGCTAAAATCAAACAAGTTTTTATCACATTCTATTTTATTTGTTTTACAATAATCTATTAATTCATTAAAAGATCTAATTCTAGTATTTGTTCCTTCTATGCCATAATAAATGTCTGTTTTATCCCTTCCTGTTCTACGTGTTACTGCCTTACGGGTCCATGGAATAGATCTACAAGGTTTTAAACTAAACCGCTCTGAACTCTGGTCTTGATCTGACACACTAACTCTTTCAATGTCATTCCCCAATTGAGGTGTATTCTCAGGTTCATCAAAAATATCTCCATCTTCTGGAAAGTCAAAAAGTGAAAAATTAAATTTTTGTTCTTTTAGTTTTGAAACGATATCTACCCCCCTTTTAGTTTCATCAAACTTAACGTTAATAGTTTCAACAACTTTATTTTCCTCTATTAACCAAATTCGGTAGCCTTTTGTTGTATGAGCATACCCACACATGATCCCTAGTTTAGCTCGCATATCAAGCTTCCTTCTGACCTGCCTGGGCACTCCAACATATGCTACACAACCAAACTTTTTAAAGTGAGAAACCGAGGGTTTTCTGCCTGAATACATCTCAAAAGGGGTCTGTTTATTTTGTTTGTGACAAACCCTATTCCAGGTATATGAAAAACAATGTAAGGCTTCAGCCCAAAATTTTTGACACAAGCCACTAGCATTGAGGAGAGTTTTTATACCATCAAGAGCAGTTAAATTGAAACGCTCCGCAATGCCATTCATTTCTGGGCTATACGGATTCGTTTTCTCGTGACCAATTCCCTGCCTTTCTAAAAAATTCTCAAAATCTTTGTTACAAAACTCCATGCCACCATCAGTTCTGATAGAAATTATTTTCTTATTTAAGTACCTTTCGGCCCTACTCTGGAATTTCAAAAACGTCTGAAATACATCAGACTTATTCCTGATGGTGTACACAGTAACAAAACGAGAAAAATCATCAATGATGGTAAAAAAATATCTACTTCCCCCATGCGATGTCACCTGTAAAGGCCCGCACAAATCCATGTGTAAGAGCTCCAGAGCAGCTTTAGACCTTACTTTATTTATTGCCCTAAATGATGTTCTTTTAGATTTTGCAAGTTTACAGGAGATGCAATCTTCGGCCAACTTTGACAGCTTTGGAAGTCCTTTAACACTTTCATTTTTACATGTGTTAATTAAGTATTCATTATTTACATGGCAAAATCTTTCGTGCCATAATTCATTCAAATTAATTTTTTCAGAATGATTAGCTGAAATGTCAGCCGAGTTGCTTTCTCCTTTACACATGGAATTATAATGAGAAGGTTTTAAAAAATACAAATCATTTTTTCTAACTGCATAAAATAACCAATTCCATTCTTTGTCATATACTACAAGTTTACTTTTACTACCTACAAAATTTGCTCCTAACTTTTCAAGCTTACTGCCAGACAAGAGATTCCTTCGTAAATTTGGATTATATAAAACATTTTTTTAAATAATCTGATTAAAACTGCCATCTTTACATTTTACAAAAAAATTTACAGTACCCTTTCCCTGAACAGGACTTTCTTTTTCTCCAACAGCAAGTGACATCTGCATATTTGAAACAGGTTCAAAATCCAAAAACAAATTTTTGTTATTGCAAAAATGAGCCGTAGCAGCTGTGTCAAAGACCCAGCTACCACTTTGGCCAAAGTCAGATGAATTAGCTTCATATGGAGAAATTTCAATTAAACTAGCCTCTTGTTCAGAGAAAGTACATTTTACATTATTACATTTTACTTTATCACAATTTACTTTATCACATTTTACATTACTACATTTTAATTCAATATTACTAGTTTCTGAAAATTTATTTTTAAATTGAGAATTTCTAGAATGAGAGCCTTTAGGTTGATAATTTTTAGATTGACCTTTAAGTTTACAATTAGCAATTAAGTGACCATAAGATTTACAACAATAACAAGGACCTATTAATTTACTTTGCTTAACATTCTTATTTTTAGAAAATTTACTTTGATTTACATAATTGTCAGATTTATAAGAAGATTTACCTGTTTTACATTCAGCTATTTCACCAGAAAAAGCAACATTATCTGCAAGGTCTCTCTTTGCTAATTTCAGGCGGTTCTCCTCTAGCAGTAATTCAGATTCAATCTTGTCTGGAACAAATTCGGTATCTGGCCAATGATAAATCGCTTGTACTGTTGATTGGAACTCCTCTGGTAAACTCCGGATCATCTGATACCCCAAATACAGAGGCTGTAATGTATGTCCAACTTCCCGAAGGCGTTCAGCAGCTTGCTTCACTCGGCAGAGGAAAAGGCCAAGATTCTCACTGGGATTATATCGGACACTAAAAAACTCATCCAGCAGATGTATCACTCGGGCTCTTGTAGTTGGTTCAAAATGATCTTTTAAAATTCTCCAGGCAGCAGCTCCACTAGTTGTACCAGCGATTAAAGGCTTAAACTCAGGCGATAAGGTCTGATAGATTATTGTATACGATCTAGCTTTTCTTAAATTCATCTCGCTTCTTTCCCTCCAAGTTAACTGGTCTGTTACAGGAACTGTTTTATCATCTTTCCCTGCTTTCGGTTCCGACGATTCCCCTGTTTCTTTCACCTCACTTTCTGGATCAGGATTCTCAATGTAGTCCCATGCTCCAAAATGCATTAACAGGACTTTCACTTCTATCTTCCATGTTTCCCAATTCGTGGAGGTCAAAAGAGCAATGTTAGATAATTCCATCTTTAACACGGCCTCCGTCGAAGCAATTGTAAACACACTTCAACAATGTTGGTAAGGTTCACGAAAAAACATCCGAAGAATTGACGAAAAACATTACGAAAGTCCATGGGAAACGTCAAAAAAATTCATAACAAACGTCGCAAAAAAACGTCATTCAGAAACATCTGAACTCCAGCAAAGAGGTACATCTTTTAAGAAACAGGAAAAGTTCATCAGCGCTTAGCAGAAAAAAAACATTATCTTCACTTCCACAGGGCCACTGGGCCCATAACCTGTTGACCAATTAAAACATTGGCCAAACAGAGTTGCTGTGGTTAGTGTGGAAGACTTAAGACACCAGTTCTAAAACAAATTCATTTTATTTGAAGCAAGATGATATGATTATGATTATTTACAATATAACAGCTGTACTTCGCCGTCAAATCATAATATAAAATAAACTAATATCTAATGATTCTACATTATGACAAGTTATACATACGTACAATAATTCACGAAGCTACTAATCCAAAATCAGTCCAGACCTTTATACACCCGGTAACAGCAATTGTTTTGCATAAAAACTGTTGCCAATCGATATATACAAACTTACTCAGAATACATCCGAAACTCCGATCATGTGAACGCAACTTAAACGCCATTGGCTGCAAACTATTACGTCACAAGTCAGCCGTTCACGGCGAAAGATGAGATACCGAAATCACTGTTACTGACCGTTACTCAGTAACGGCACTTGCCTCAAAAGCTAATACGCATGAATGAAAATGCCGGTCGTTTCGGATGTAAACAAGAACAAGAGAGGGTGAAAAATAAACGTGCATCAATAGGAAGTAAATACTTTAAAGCTTTATCATTCAAGTTAAACTTTACTGAATGTTTAAATAAACAATTGATGCATAACATATAATACATTTCCGAACTACCGCATATAATACATTTCCGAAGAAACCCCGGAATTTCCAGAGACGTTGGCATCTATGTATGACCAGTTGTAGACAAGTTCTACGAAAAAATAATTTTATTTCAGATACTTTAAAAAAAACACAGGTTTGAAGCTCTGTTCTAATATATTTCAAAATTATGAGTTACTAAAAACAAAGCTGATTTTACTATGGGGAAACAACTTGGAGAAAAGAAAAGAAAAAAAACCCTTACTGCCAGATTTATTAAATCTGAAGTAGGTAAGAAAGTAGAAGAATCTGAAGTAGCTAAAAAAGTAGAAGAATCTGAAGTAGCTAATTAGAGTAGCTAAGTTTAAATATTTTTAATTTTTAAACTAATAAATCAATCCATCCATTTATAGACAAGCATACTACATCTTACAATACATGCAACATACATACTCATGCTGCCCAATCTCTATTGCCAAATAAGTAGTGAGATCTCCAAAACAAATTCAGAAGAAATATGAGCATTTTGCAAGACACTATTGTATAATAAAAAATGTAACTGTAACCAAATAGATTAAAAGAAGAAATATCTTTTTTCTAATTCACTACTCTTATATAAAATGAAAGCAAAGTAAACTCTATTTAAACCTTAAAAAAGAAAATTCTTTTTTTAGAAAACGAATGGAAGTTTCCTAAAAAGATGCTTTTTTTAATGTAAAATCCTTCTTCTATCTCTTTTAAAAAAAAAAAAAAAAATATATATATATATATATATATATATATATATATATATATATATATATATATATATATATATATATATATATATAAAAATCAACTGATATTATTATTATCATTTAAATATGGTATCACCTTGTTCTTCATTGTTTAAATTACAAGTGGAATTGTTATCAAATGGACAATCAGTTAATTTTGAAAATGCAAATTATTCCAAGCTTAGAAATAATTTTTTTTTCTTTACTAAGAAGAAAGCTTACTGTTCCACTAACCACAGTTCTAAGATTTTCTGCAAATATCATTTGAGAGATAGCTATCCAGTTAAGCATGTTTATGAAGTTTTCTAACTTCAACACCAAACAATGCCCAAAATACTTTTTAACTTTTCTTTCTGTTAGCACTAAACAATATATGACAGAAGTAGTTTGTTGTGCTTCTGAATTTAAAAAATGTTAAATGCATTTAATTACAAAAAAATTGTTTCTGCTACTTCTTCAAATATTTCTAATTGCATTACATCATAAAAACTAGTATGTTGTGGCCATCACAAAACTTTATTCTATTTAGTACCAATTCATATCAAAGTATATCTGAATTTAAAGTTTGATGAAAATTCGTGCATTAGTTATTGAGATAGAGCTATAGGGGAAATTCTGAAAAATGCAGCATAGCAGCGCCACCTGTTGAGCGATTTGCACCAAAATATAAACAGCACTAATTCATATTAAGATATACCGGAATCTGAAGTTTGCTGAAAGTCCAAGCATTAGTTCTTGAGATAGTGCTATTGCGGAAATCACAAAAAATGCAGCATAGCAGTGCCACCTGTTGAGCGATTTGCACCAAAATATAAACAGCACTAATTCATATTAAGATATACCGGAATCTGAAGTTTGCTGAAAATCCGTACATTATTTCTTGAGATAGAGCTACTGCAGAAATCGCGAAAAATGCAGCATAGCAGTGCCACCTGTTGGGCAATTTACACTAAAAACTAATCAGCACCAATTTACATTAGTGACTAGTTGACTATAAATTTTTATTAAATTCCATGCATTAGTTCTTGAGATAGAGCGTCCACAAAATTTGTGTCACATACAGACAAACATTTTGTAAAAACATGTTTTTCGGAATCTCTGACCTCTAAAACGTGTAAATCCGTGGAAAATCGGAAGTCGAAAATTTTTACGAATCCAATACTTTCTTCTTGTAAAGATAGAAGAAAGTAAAAAGAGAAAAGGATGAAAGCAGATTTTATCTTCTGAGCAGAAAGGCAGAAGAAACAGCTACATTTCAGAAGGTTTAGAAGTTATGCAAACTCACTAGAGCTTACAATAGACGTAACTTACAGAAAACCCAACACATAATGCATACATTAATACAACACATATAACAGTGCTTTGACTGTTATCTGAAAGAAAACAGCAATTATCTTATAATATTTTATAAAAATACTTTTTCAGTGAACAAAAATAATAACTACTTTCGTGCTAAAAATGACACCACACATTATAGTTATGATCCTTGAGCATTCTAGTACAAATGTAAATTGTCAATATATTTATATAGTTTATCCACCTGGCGTTGCACGGGCCCGTGATAACAGCATTAAATGAATCTTAAATTTGTATGTAATTACACCGAGGCCTCAAATTCATACGAAAATTTAAAAAAACAAACCTGCCAGCGACACCGTATAGCAAGTTCCACTTTCCACTGCCAGGGGGTGCACTCTGATCTAAAAAACCCTCTTTCTGAATGAAACTCCGTTATAAAACCTGTCCGTGAATATATTTACTCGAGAGGGTGGAAAGACTCAAAGAATTTAAGAAATTTTCTAAAATTACTATTCGAAAATAATGGTAACCACTACTCATAAATTAAAGGCTCAATATGTTCGGTACTTAAATCAACATAGGTCCCCACTGCCTTTGGCACCGTATAGCAGCTGTGCTGTGCATACGCTGCAAAATCTGTAAGTTCCCTTTTCTACAACCAGGAGGAGCATGCTATTCTAAACAAACCTCTGTCCGAATGAAACTCTTTTATTCAACCTATCCGATCAGTAGCTATATTAGTCGAGGGGATGGGGGTTTGAAATAAGAATTTAAGAAATTTGCTGAAATTACTATTCTGAAATAGTGGTAACTACCACTCAAATCACTTAAATACTAACTGTAAGGATGTGAAAGGCGATAATTAAAATATTAATGCTATTTGGGAAATTTGCAGAAATTACTATTCGAAAATAGTGGTAACACTTATTTTTTTCTGTTATAAAAACAATTTATATGTAATCTTGTATTTCCACTATTTTTCCAAAAAACTAAATTCAAACTAAACAAACCTTATGCTCGGGTGCACACTTTGAATTGGTAGATAAGCTTGGAACTAAAATAATTTCTTTCTGAAATTACGATTAAAAAATGTGGTATGTACTACTCATAACTTTAATGTTATAGACGGTGTTATTAAGTTAATTACTAAGTTTAAAATATTAAGTTAATTGTTTGGAATCAGTTGCATTGAAATTCAAAAGATAGTTGCTGAATTATGGAAGTGGGGCACAGCCTGATAGGGGGCTATCATACCTGAAATTTAACTCCCTCTTCTTTAAAGGACCTTCCATTAAAAAAAATCGGACTTAAAATAATGATATAATTAGTGAAAAAAGGCTGAGATTTAAGTAATTTGCCACAGGAAAACATTTATTTTTCCTTTTAAAAACTTATTTGTCATTTTTCTTAGAGGAATATTTCTTAGAGAAAAATTTCTTAAGAAATTAAAAACTCCTGATTAGAAAATCGGTCTAGAGTCCTCCGATAAAAATAACGAACTCCTCTTTTTTGAAACGCCTGCTGAAATCGGGAGAACGATGTCGGCAGAATAGCCAATCAGAAAACTCCAAAGGTCGGAATATCGATAATGAATCGATGGAAAATGTTTTAGTGGCAGAATAATCACCTTGGAATGGCAACACTCTAACGGGCGGGAAAGGAGGAATGTTCGCGTCTTGGGAGTTCTTGTGACATCAAAAGGAATTTCCTGCCTGTTCTGAGATAAGAGACAAATACTTCTTAAAAGTTGCTTCTTTTGGGGTATGAAGTGAATGCAAGGCAATTAAAAATAAAGAAAAGTCTAGGAGTTAGAATTTCGTTTCTCTGGCAAACGATTTCAGCAATTGTTATGAAAGTTTATCAGAGAAATGGAAAAAGATAATAAAATACAATAAATGTAATTTTAAATGAAATAATTAAGAATAAAGATTTAATATTTAAAACTTAGTAAAATTTGCTGTCAAAATGAAAGATCGTAAATTGAAGTAGTTTATTAAAATAAAATATACAAATTTAAATTTATGTAAATTTAAGAAGGGGGAATGTTATGTAAAGCTTTTACAACATAACAGGTCTTAAGTCTAAAAGAACAGCTGCAAGAAGCAATCAACAAAAATAAGGCTACAGGTTAAGAAAGGAAGAAATTCCTCATACAAAAGCTGCAAATATGTGGCAATGAATAAACGAAATGAAAGGATATAAATATGGCTTTATATTAATATAGAAGGGTAAGCTATATGTATAGAAAATATTCGTGTAACAAGAATCTATGCGTAGATCACGCATGTAGAAAAATACAACAGAGAAATTCCCAGGTGCAACTTAACGCATTGCGAAAGAAGTTTTGGATATATCGTAAGAATTACGAATAAAAGGGTATAAAAAGGTGTTATGTAGAAACGGGGCTAGTCGTAGTTGTGTAAAAGGGTTTTTTATAAAAATCAGTGATGCATGAACGTCCCCAGTTATTTATGATCAAGAAAACATATGCATTTGGCATCGCGAATAAGGCCGCGATACCCTTTGATATTTACCGACAGGATGCACCAGTCTGGCAAAAGAAAAGAAGGGGAAATTGAAAGTTTATATCAAAATTATAGTAAAGGGGGGATAATGATATGTAATATGAGACATGAAGGGTGAAAGTGTCCAATGGCTAGAGGCTTTTTGTAAATGAGTATCCAGTTAGGGACCAAAAGAGTTCTGATTGGGAATTCTGAGGGGGCGTAAAATTTTAGGAAAGCAGGGACGCTGAAGAAAAAGAGGGAACACAAAAAAATAAGGACTATCGGAGACTTGAGGGTTTTTGGGAAGTATAACATAGAGAGCTCACTGTAGAGCTAAGTTTTAAAACTTAAGTTAGCAAAATTGGTGTTCATGGATATTTTAGAGATGACATCAGCCAAGCAGTATTGGGGTAAGTGGATAAATCCTTTGAATATTTCGAGCGTATTCATTAATTTTCCGTTAACTCCCGCGACACATCCCTTTCCGTTTTGCATTCTATTTTATAATTTGTGTTATTATATTTAAGGTGTTTAGTTATGATGACTAGTCATCATGTATATGGTAAAGAGTCATGTGTTGGCTCATTTTTAGAAATGATAAAGTATGGTATTAATTTAATGAATTAGCGGAAATACTGTGTTTAATAAACAATATTGATTTCTTCAACCCTTTCTCTCTTTCTTTAAACCCCTGTTTCCATATAACTAATACTTAACAATATTCCGGCTAGCAAGGATTCTGGGTTTAGCGAGATCGGCCATAAGATGTTTGAATCCGTAGCAATCAACAGTTATAGTAATCTTACCAGCGAGTAGCGCCGGTAATAATAGAAAATATCAGATATGCAACAAATAATTGAAGATACAAAAATAGTAGCTGGACAAGGTGCTTTTCAAAGCAGACATAATGGGCCCTTGCTTTCCTTCTGCAAAATGCTAGCTTCGTCTCACAGCTAGTGAGATTTCAAGGGAAGCGTTTTGATTGGACAATTGTGCGGCGGCTCGTCTCAGGGTTAAAATCTAGTCAGAGTGTGGTTTTTAGGAATTAAATATATTTTTTAATTGAGCCACTTGATGAGTTTCTAATTAATATTCCAGCTAATTATTAGATATATAAAATTCTGAGTTCTCAGGTGCATTAGGAGATGCCTTGGATTACCTTCACAAAAAAATTTCAGCCTCGTACATGCCATAGATTTCGCTAGCCATCACAGACACACACACACAAACAGACAGAGCGAAACTTTCTTTTATTAGTATAGATAAATTAAAATTTGTTTTAAAATTTTAGAAAAGAAAACAAATTAAAATCTGTGACCACGTAGAGTAGCTATATCCATGGAATTACTAGATTCAGGTAGAATCTTTCTCTTTACTATCTTAAGCAGATGAAGATACTAAATTTCAGTTTGGAGAATCAATATTATAACCCTCTACTATTGAATAGGAGATACCTATTTGATTTTAAATAAATTTAATAAATAGGATTGACAAGACACTGCTGACCAGCAAGTTCTTACTATATTACAATATGCTTGACTTGGTTATTTAAAATAATAAACATTAATAAACCTATGGTTAACCTTTAAATCAGAAATATAATATAAACCTATGGCTTACCTTTAAATCAGAAATATAATCTTAGTATTACCTTTAAATCTGCTCCAGTTCTAGCAACAGACTGTGCAGTTCGAGTAAAATCAACAGCAATGACATCATCCCATCCATAAAACTTTGATTTAAAAATCTGAGGCTCAGTGCTTTCAAAAAACAAAAGAGATGCAATTAGGTGAAATAAAAAAAAACACCTTTCAATTTTCAACAGTTATTGTAAAAAATTTGTATTTAAATTATTATATATCTTTGTGTTTCTCAACAGTTAAAAAGGATGTGATAAGACTATTAAAACATTGCCAGATTTCAGAACTGTCGTAACACAGAATACGGCTTACATAATCTCTTCACCCAAATCCTAGTGATGGGTGATAACGAGATGTTTTTCTCGATTGTATGGACATCTCGATACTTTTCGATAGTGTAAATTTTTTCTCGATGACTCCAGTTTGCCAATTTCTTTTATACATCACATATTATATATTATATACGTCATACATTTGTCAAGAATTGTCTGCGGGTGAACTGTAATGAGTCAGTGTTAAAAAAGACTAGGTGAATTCCCGCTAGTGGGCCCCTCCTTTAATCGAGGCCTCTAATTTATACGTAATCTTGTAATATGAAATCCCGAACAGGTTACCCGCTATATACGACACCGTATAGCAGGCGTGGTGGGCATGCACTACAACATGTTCTCGGCTAAATTTAGAAAAGTGCCCCTCCCGTGAAGGAAAAGTGGGGGGCGGCACCGGAGGTGCATAACATCAATAAGTAGTCACAGACCTTTCCAACGATACCTTACATGTCGGGTCTTGGCTAAATTTAGAAAACTGTCGCCCGGGGGGGGGGGGCAAAGTGGGGTATGGACTCCGGAGGATCATAACATCAATAAGCAGTCACAGATCTTTCCAACGATATCTCACATGAGGGGTCTTGACTAAATTTTGAAAAGTACCCCCGAGAGGGGCAAAGTGCGTGTGTGAGGGGGGGGGGGGTGACGGACACCGGAGGTGCATAACATCAATAAGTAGTCACAGACCTTTCCAACGATACCTTACATGTCGGGTCTTGGCTAAATTTAGAAAACTGTCGCCCGGGGGGGGGGGGGGGGGGGGGCAAAGTGGGGTATGGACTCCGGAGGATCATAACATCAATAAGCAGTCACAGATCTTTCCAACGATATCTCACATGAGGGGTCTTGACTAAATTTTGAAAAGTACCCCCGAGAGGGGCAAAGTGCGTGTGTGAGGGGGGGGTGACGGACACCGGAGGTGCATAACATCAATAAGTAGTCACAGACCTTACCAACGATATCTCACATGAGGGGTCTTGGCTAAATTTGGAAAAGTGCCCCCCGAGGGGCAAAGTGGGGGTGGGGTGATGGACACCGTAGGTGCATAACATCAATAAGTAGTCACAGACCTTTCCAACGATATCTCACATGAGGGGTCTTGGCTAAATTTGAAAAAGTGTCCCCCGGGGGGCAAAGTGGGGGGGGGGGTGTCACCAGAGGTGCATAACATCAATTAGTAGTCACAGAACTTTCCAATGATATCTCACATGAGGGGTCTTGGCTAAATTTGGAAAAGTACCCCCCGGAGGGGCAAAGTGTGTGTGTGAGGGGGGAGGGGTGACGGACACCGGAGGTGCATAACATCAATAAGTAGTCGCAGACCTTTCCAACGATACCTTACATGTCGGGTCTTGGCTAAATTTAGAAAACTGTCGCCCGGGGGCGGGGGCAAAGTGGGGGAAGGACTCTGGAGGAGCATAACATCAATAAGCAGTCACAGATCTTTCCAACGATATCTCACATGAGGGGTCTTGGCTAAATTTGAAAAAGTGTCCCCCAGTGGGGGGCAAAGTGGAAGGGGGACTATCACTGGAGGTGCATAACATCAATAAGTAGTCACAGACCTTTCCAACGATATCTCACATGAGTGGTCTTGACTAAATTTGGAAAAGTACCCCCCGGAGGGCAAAGTGTGTGTGTGAGGGGGGTGGGGTGATGGACACCGTAGGTGCATAACATCAATAAGTAGTCACAGACCTTTCCAACGATATCTCACATGAGGGGTCTTGGCTAAATTTGGAAAAGTGCCCCCCGGGGAGGCAAAGTGGGGGGGGGCTGTCACCAGGTGTGCATTAGATCAATAAGCAATCACAGACCTTTCCAATGATATCTCCCATGACGGGTCTTGGCAAAATTTGGAAAAGTGTCCTCTGGGGAAGGGGGGGGCAAACTGGGTGGACGGCCACCGGAAGTTCATAACACTGGAAAACAATTTCCGTGTTAGACAGATTCCCTCTTAGCAGTTATGTCTGGTTATACTTATGTTTCTCGATAAACGGAGAAATTCCACAGCATTAGACATTTACGGAACTTTAACTTGTATCAAACTTTCCGCTTTTATCGAAAAGAGGAAAATGCTAATCGATTCTAACTAATGCGCCTAAAATAAAAAATCAGTTTGTAAGTGTGTCAGAAAGTAGCGCCTTTGGATTTCGATACAGACTTAAGGAGTCATGTTGGAATCACTAGCCACTAGAAAACAATTTCTGTGTTAGACAGGTTGCCTCTTAGCAGGTATATTTGTCTGGTTGTCCTTACGTTTTTCGACAAAGCTGTCTTGTTTTCTAATATAACTCTAGGGCTTACTAAAGTTGTGGAACAAATGCCATAATTCTAGGATAAACTAACATAGCTTTATTGATATAAGAACAACCTCACTACATACCCCAATAGCAAGAGATACCGGCTTAATTTCGGCCTAATACCAGAATTGTCGAGAAATGGTCAGTAGTTGAATGGAGAACTTCATATAATATCGTCTGAACAAAATCTAGCGATTAATTTAGATAATATCGTGAAAAAACGTCAGCAGGAAATTGTATTATTATTACAAGTCAATCGGAAAAGTATTTTTATGCATGTAATCGGCCGGAAATCAGAAAGTAATGAAAAATGAATCTTTTTACTGAGTTGTTATTGTTTGTTTCCGCTGTATAGATACCCCCTGCAGTGATGATAGGGGGTGTGTGTCACGTGAATAAATCTGTCCAATGTGCTGCAATATCTTATCTGCCTCCCGTTCAAAATACTTTTTCACGTTTCAAGGACATCATTTGTAAATGGACAGTCGAAGAAATAGGGGAAAAAATACTTTCCAAGAAATGTTCTATGGTGAGAATGCATTATTAATTGCAAATGAGTAAACTTAAATCTCTTAAAAACTTACAGATAGCAGGGCAATTACTGTAAAAGTAAACTGACAATTTAAAAGCATTTGTTCTGTCTTTCTTTTTTTCAATACTAGGGGGCTCTGCCCCTACGAGCTACGCTCGTCAACCCCCGTTCAGACACCGCAGACTCTAACAGCAAGCTAATTTGACTGCCTTTAAAAAGATTTCGGAAGATTGAATTATAATTTGAATCTGACAATTATAATCTGACGTAATTTTCACCAAACTTTTCTTTCTCTTTTTAATATTCACGTCAAAATACTTTTGTTAGAAATGAAATATTATGATCATCTTAAAATGTCAAGTAAATGTCTCGCGCAATTTTTAAATTAAAACTGTTTTGCAATATTATTTTTTGTTCATTTTACGTAATAAGTGTAATATGACGTAAATTCTCCTATTTAGGACTTCTAACGCATGTTACTGAATTTATTATTTTACAATATTCTTTCTCATTTAAAATTCACGTGTAACTATAGTTTTTATGACGTAATTTTCAATGAGTTCCTGCTTTTTATATTTTTTGTTTATAATAGTCACGTGTAAAATAAATTTTTAATTTGAAGCAAACATTATTGGTTGCGCTTTTTATACAGTTGGCAACAGTTTAAATTAATACAATTTTCTAAAATTTGTAAAAAATATCTCTCGAAATGCTGAAAATTTGAATTTAAAATAGAAATAATACCTCGAAAAATTATTCAAATTAAAAAACTAACTGCAATCTGCACACCGGGAAATTCTGACGCATAAAATGATCTAAAAATGATTAAATTCCTATGTACAGTTTTTGCTCCTATAAAACTTTTTTAATGGAACGATTTTGTCCAACGTTGGCATTAAATATCTCTTAAAATAATTCTTCGATTTGAAAACTGTCTGCATCAGCGTGTTTATCAAACATTTCTGTATAAAACCACCGATTTTCATATTTTTGTATGCATTATTTTTGTTAATATTAACGAAGAAAGGCCTCCGGTCACAAAAAAATCAAAACCGGCGGCGGCGGTGACAGCGGTAGTTACTTTTTCTTAGAATAGAGAGATTTACGTATAGACATTCATACTTAAAATTATACTTAATAAAATGTTTAGAGATATTTGCTGCTTTGTTGATTTAGATAAATAAATTGAAAATTATAAGTTCTGAAATTTAGATTAATTTAGGATAATATCTGAAATTTAGACTATTACAACAACAAACTATTTGATCTAAATGTATTTTCTTAGTTATGAATTAAAAATTTTCTCTCTATTCTAAAAAAAAGTAACTACCGCTGTCACCGCCGCCGCCGCCAGCGGCGGCGGAATTTGAATTTTTTGTGACCGGAGGTCTTTCTTCGTTAATATTGAGAAAAATAATGCATACAAAAATATGAAAATCAGTGGTTTTATACAGAAATGTTTGATAAACACGCTGATGCAGACAGTTTTCAAATCGAAGAATTATTTTAAGAGATATTTAATGCTAAAGTTGGACAAAATCGTTCCACTAAAAAAGTTTTATAGCAGCAAAAACTGTACATGACAGTGTAATCATTTTTAGATCATTTTATGCGTTAGAATTTGCCGGAGTGCAGATTGCATTAATTTTTTTATTTTCACTCATTTTTCCAGGTTTTATTTCTATTTTAAATTCAAATTTTCAGCATTTCTAGAGATATTTTTTATAGATTTCAGAAAATTGTACTAATTTAAAATGTTGCCAACTGTATAAAAAGCGCAAGCAATAATGTTTGCTTCAAATTAAAAATTTATTTACACGTGACTATTATAAACAGGAAAAAACTTTCAAATTAGAATTAAATAATTATGTATAAAAAGCAGGAACTTATTAAAAATTACGTCATAAAAAGTATACACGTGAATTTTAAAAGAGAAAGGATATTGTAAAATAATAAATTCATTAACATGCGTTAGGAGTCTTAGGAGAAATTACGTCATATTTACATCACATTATAGTTATTACATAAAATGAATACAAAATAATATTGCAAAAAAGTTTAAATTTAGAAATTGCGCTAGACATTTATTTAATATTTTGAGAGGATATTTTCAACTATTTTTGTTAGGAAAGCGCAAATAATATTTCATTGCTAACAAAAGTACTTTCACGCGATTATTTAAAAGAGAAAGAGTAGCTTGGTATAAATTATGTCAGATTAAAAACGATTAATTTAAAATGTCTCATTTAAAAGAACTTTCTTTTCGCTTTGTTAAAAAATACCAGGGGACAAAGACTCTGTTTACTTAATTCCTTTTATATTAGCTTATTTTGAAATGTTGTTACACGTGTCTACGTCATCAAGTTATTTTTATTTCGACGTTTTATTTGTATTTTTATTAATGTTGTACGAATTTATTTGTTCTTTCGTTATTTAAAATAAAAATTATGTCAATTTGTATAATTTGGCGAGTGGTTTGGCGATTTATATAATTTGGCGAAATTGGTCGACGGGATAATCAAGTAGTACCGCAGCGGATTTGGCGTTAAAATTCCCCAATCAAAAAGAAATGAATAGAAATTCGTTTATTGGGAGATCGCCACTGTTTTTTAAATTATAATTCAATCTTTCGAAATCTTTTTAAAGCCGATCAAATTAGCGTGCATTTAGAGCCTGCGGTGTCTGGACGGGGGTTGGCGAGCGTAGCTCGTAGGGGGCCGAGCCCCCTAGTTAATTTAAAAATTAATTTATTTAGAAATATTTCAAGCAATGTTATTGTATAAATTATAATGAAGTTGATCATCTTTCCTCTTATTTTCTCTCTAAAGTAATAAGTTTAATTGTATACCTTTTAAAATTTAAAGAAATAGCTGAACTATTTTTTTAAATTAAAATTATTATTAGATAAATAAATTGAAAATTATAAGATCTAAAATTTAGATTATGTCAGAAATTTAGACTATTACAACAACGAACTATTTCTTCTAAATGTATTTTCTTAATTATGAATTAGAAATTTCTGATTTAAAAATTAATTTATTTAGAAATAATTCCGATAATGTTATTGTATAAAGTATAAAGAAGTTGATCATCTTTTCCCCCCAGATAGTGATAAATTTAATTTTATACATTTTAAAAGTTAAAAATCGATGACTGAACATTTTTTTTAATTAAAATAATTATTAGATGAATAAATTGAAATTTATAATATCTGACATTTAGATTATATCAGGATAATATCTGAAATTTAGACTATTACAACAACAAACAATTAGAAATTTCTGATTTAAAAATTAATTTATTTAAAAATAATGGAGATAATGTATTGCATAAATTATAAATAAGTTTATTATCCTCCCCCCCCCCCCCCCCCAAATAGTGATAAATTTAATTTTATACCCTTTTAAAAGTTAAAAAAATGACTGAATAATTTTTTTAATTAAATTCATTATTGAAAAATTTTAAGATCTGAAATTTAGATTATATCAGGATAATATCTGAAATTTAGAATTTTACAACAACAACAAAATATTTGCTCTAAATGTATTTTCTTAGTTATGAATTATAAATTTCTGATTAAAAAAAAAATTATTTAGAAAAAAATAAGATTATAAGATTATAAAATTATAAAGAATTTGATCCTATTTTATTTCTCTCCAGATAATAATAAATTTCATTTTATAGCTTTTAAAAGTAAAAAAAAAAAAAAAGAGACTTTTTTTTTTTTTTTTAAATTATTATTATTATTATTATTAAAATAATTATTTAGATATTGAAAAAAAGAAAAAAAGAATTTTTTTCCATAAATAACAAAAATTTAATGAGACGCTTTAAATGATAGAAATTTCACAGCCAGGACGCAATGTTAAATGAGAATATTTTACATTGTACCATGCAAAAAATTATCTAATTAAAATGTATAAAAGTTCGTTTTAATTCAAACAGTAAATATTGTTAGACGGAAATATTTTTCACTATAAAATACAAAAATGTTTTCATATCGAGGGCGTAATTAATTAAAAGGTAAGACATTTTGTTTAATTTAAATTCTAAATATTGCTGATCAGGGGATGAAAATTACAATTAATTATTCTTTGTAAGATGCAATAATATTTGTATATCAACAGTGTGAGTTACTTATAAGCAAGAATATAATTTTTAAATTAAATGTAATTTTATTTGTATCTTACAATGGAAAATTAATTGTAATTTTAATTGTAAAATTATTTAACAGCAATATTTTGACTTTAAACAAAACAAGATGTATTACATTTCAATTAGTTACATCCTTGAAATGGAAATATTTTTGCATCTTATAGTGGAAAATATTCCCGATTAACAATATTTATTTTTTGAATTAAAACGAATTTTTTTTACGTTTTAAATGCTATTTTTTCATCGTACAAATTCTTCTATTCGATATGATTAGCTAATCGGCAAAAGATCATATGATATTGCAAAGTACTCGGTAAAAGATTACCAAGTGACCAAATTATCGAAAACTAATACGCAAAGGCTTCATAACCGATTCAATTGTAGTCGGGAGGGGATGCTCGACAGGTGATCAGCCTTGCGGACAAGAAGTCATATCTGCCGACCCCCGAAAATGAGATCGCTAAGATGAAATATAGTCGAGTTAGGACTTTCGGCAGAAGTTCGGCCAAGGATTATTTGCTGTTTGGGAACGACTAGCACACAACTGTGATCACTGGCGATCTCCGATCGCAACAAACACTCCGTAGAGGCGCCATCTATTGAGAGGAAGGTATTACAAATACACAACATTCCCTCCCTTCTTAAAGAAAGTACAAGATGTAAACGTCATTACATATAGACAGTTCAAAACAAGTGTCTTTTAAGGAAAACAGTTCAAAAACTAATGAACAGTTTGTCAGTCTATAATTTTAGATGTAACAGTATTTCAGAGAGATCAGTTCAAAATCTAACAAACAGTTTGTTAGTTTATAACTGGAGACATACTGGTTTTACTCTTACACGTTTTGAACGTCTAATCAATGGAGTACTATTTTCCTCACGAGTGAGCACTTGTGGTGATAGCACTGGGGGTTCTGCAGGCGACTTGCTCACTCTGCCTGGAGAACTTACCTCTGAGGAGAGCACAGGAGGTTTGGGAGTGCAAGTGGGTACCTCAGTCTGCAAGTCAGCAGACTGTGGTGCAGCAGGAGCTGGTAACTTAAGTGAAGTAGGAATTTCACAAGTCAGCTCTTCCTGTCTGAGCCTTAACTGGTCGATGTGTCAAGTCCAGTTTCCCATGGGGGTTGAGACCTCACATATAACTTTTCCCAATGGACGTAAAATACTGCCAGCAACCCATGGTGGGCCACGACCAAATGCACGCACCCAAACGAGTGCCCTCTGAAATTTTCTTTGACCCTGTCTCTTTCGTCTCACATGTCTGGGTCACAGGATCTCGAATTAGGTCCAGCCGTGTTCGAAGAGGTCAACCGAACATTGCCATGGCTGGAGATATTCCCGTCGCTGCCGATGGTGTATTGCGGTAGTTGAAAAGGAATCGAGACAGCCTCTCTTCGAAAGTCCCTCCAGTCATTTTCTTCAGGGCTGATTTGACTGTACAGACCGCTCGTTCTGCTAAACCATTCGAACGTGGATGGTATGGTGGTGTTTTAACCTCGGAAATGCCATTGTTAGCTAAAAATTCACCAAATTCTGCACTGCTGAAACCAGGGCCATTGTCGGTGACCAGACTTTTGGGAATGCCGAAACGAGAAAACAGGCTACGTAACACCATTATGGTTACACCAGATGCTGTACTTGAGACTTGTGCCACTTCTAACCACTTTGTTTTGGCATTCATGATTACTAGCAACATGTGGCCTTCCACTGGACCCGCATGGTCAATGTGGATCCGCTCCCATGCTTGTTCTGGCACAGGCTAAGAAGAGTACTTTGCTTTAGGTGCTGAAGCATTTTGCTGGCAAACACAACCCTTCACTCTTGCTTCAAGATCATTATCTAATCCTGACCACCAAACACTGCAACGAGCATGGGCCTTTATAGCCGTTATGCCTTGGTGAGATGAATGAAACTCATCTAGTATGAATTTCCTAAATTTTGGTAGAATAAATACACGTGAGCCCCTGAAAATGATGTCTCCTTCAAAAGATAATTCATCTTTTACTCTTAGAAAAGGGTGCAGATTTTGCTCTATTTTCTTCGGAAAACCGTTTAAGATGTAAAATTTTAGCTTGCGTAGATCAGGACATTTGTTAATTTCTGTTGCAATCAGATGCCTCATCACTGGAGTTTCGTCTAACTGTGTCAACAACAACACTGACTCTATCGGAACTGGCAGATCAGGATGTTTCGTATTTAAGGGCAGCCGACTACAAGCATCTGCATTAGCATGCAAACTACCCTTTCTGTATTTGATAGTGTATGAATATGCTGCAAGGGTCAGAGCCCAACGTTGAATTTGCGCAACAGCCACAACTGGAACAGGCTTGTCTGCAGAAAGGAGATTAACTAAGGGATGATGATCAGTAAGTAATGTGAATGTTCGTCCTAACAGGTATTTACGAAATTTTGTTACGCCAAAGACCAGGGATAGAGCTTCCTTTTCTATATGGCTGTAATTCTTTTCAGCGTCAGTTAAGGAACGTGACGCAAAAGCTATTGGGCGATCACCATCTTCGGTTACATGAGATAATACAGCTCCAAGACCATAGGGACTGGCATCACAAGCCAACACAACTTCCTTCTTATTGTCAAAATGTATCAGTAGTGATGAATTTCATAAGGTTTCTTTCACTTTAGAGAAAGCTTCTTTCTGTAATTTATCCCATTTCCATTTGGTTTTATCTTTTAAGAGCTCATATAATGATGCTAACAAAGTGGCCATGTTTGGCAGGAACTTAGCATAGTAAGTAATCAATCCGATGAAGGAATGTAGTTCATCCTTATTCTTTGGATCTGGTGTATTGACAACTGCTTCGACTTTAGACTCTAGCGGATGAAGTCCTTTATTGTCAATCCGATGACCAAGATATTCAACTGAAGTCTTCAAAAATTCACATTTGTCAGGGTTGAGTTTCATACCAACTTCCTGTAACTGCGTTAGAACAGCCGTCAAGTTCTGTAAATGTTCAGCTTCATCTTTTCCGAACACTAAAACATCATCAAGATAGCAAGCAGCCTTCAGACCATACAGAATTTTATCAATTTCTCTCTGGAATACAGCTGGAGCAGAGGCTACTCCGAAAGGTATTCTGGTATACCGGAACAGTCCCTTATGTGTATTAATGATGACTAGATCTTTTGACTCTTCATCCAGTTGTAACTGGCAGTAGGCATCACGGAGGTCCAATTTAGAGAAAACAATTCCGCCTGACAGGACAGCTGGGCAAATAAGTCTTCGATGTTTGGAAGTGGATACTGCTCTAATTCAGTCATCTTGTTCGTCGTTAATTTGAAATCTCCGCATATCCTGATGCGGCCGTCACGCTTCAACATAGGTACAATTGGCGCTGCAGACTCAGCGGTCTTCACTGGTTCAAGAATGCCTGCTTGAACCAGCCGAACTATCTCTTGGTCAACTTTGTCTACCAGAGCATACGGTATTGGACGTGCCTTAAAAAATTTTGGAGTTGCAGAAACTTTCTTAATTAAATGCACCTTGACATCTTTCACAAGACCTAATTCTGGTGAAAATAGATCTTTAAATCTTTCTAAAAGGTTCTGGAACAACAATTCAGAAGTTGGCAGATTGTTTATGGCATAAGGATGGTTTACATTTTTAAAAACATTCATTAATTGCAATGGATAAATCCAGTTACGGCCTGCTAAATTAATACTTCCTTGTCCAACAACCATCAAAGGTAATGAGTGAGACTTTGCTTCATAGGACACTTCAACTTGAGTCATACCAATCACTTTGATAGGATGCTCAGTATAAGAATTTAACTTAATTGAGGTTTGCTCCAAAGGAGGAAAATACTCTTTTACTTTATTAAATTCATTTAAAGGCATTAGAGAAAAGGGGGCACCTGAATCCACTTCAAAAACGAATGGCTTACCTTGGAGTAGACACTCAACTCTAGCAGGTGGCAAGGTTTCTTCTATCCCTGAGATGTTGAATAGTGTGTACGTTACAGGTACTTTATTTTCAGTCTCCTCCACTTGCACATTATGCACCCGAACTCCAGAATTTTTCTTCTTAGATCGGCAAACTTTAGCGATGTGGCCAATTTTCTTACACGCATGGCAAGTTGAATTTTTGAAACGGCATTCGGTGGACACATGATTACCTCCACATCGATTGCATTTTTCCACATTTTGAGTTGAAAAACGAGAATTCGGACTTTTGGGTACAATATTCTTCTTTAAATGAATTTTATTTACTTCCGAGCCGGATCCGGATGCCATCCGTAGGTTGCTAGCGTCCCTGGCCGCAGTCTCCATACTTACCGCGGTTTCTGTAGCCCTGGTTAGGCTTAACTGGCTTTCAGCTAGGAATTTTCTCTGGATACTTTCGTCCTGGATCCCGCAAATGATCCGATCTTGCAGCATTTCATCGAAAGATGCGCTGTAATTGCAGTGCTTAGCCAAGCTGCGTAACTCTGCGATGAAATTGGTGACTGATTCGCCGGCGCGTCACACTTGTTAGGCAAACAGACCCTTTTCTCATCCCTGTACATATCCCTATCATAACAGTTCACTTTTACTTTTTATTTACAAGTATAATTAATTCATTATCTTTATTTAAATACACTTTATTTAGTTCCACTTACCTTTATTCTATTGTTATTTCCAAGCTTTAGTTCCAGGTTTTAAGTTTCTTTCTTTATTCCATATACTTTATTTACGTTTCACTTTACTATCGTAAGAGCCGGCCTTTAGCACATGTTTTCGTCCGTGACGCAATACATCCAAAATCTTCTGAACCAACTGAGGAGTTGTTACGAATGAACACCAGATGGCATTGGTCATCCGGTCCTTCGTTTTGCATATGACGTTTCGTCCTTTCATCCATTAGTGTTTCAGAGATCGGAGAATGTAACTTCTGGGCTGCGTCGCAGTTGTTTTTCCTGTGTGGCTGAATGATATAAATATGCTTTCATTTAACATGATAGATAAGCCTTTCAGTCCGTGCTGTTATGTAGTGAGGTGTCTCCTTCTGTTTAGTTTTTAGGCTAGCTGAAAAGATGATGCTGTTTTTCTTTATTAGTTTCAAGTCTCTTTACAGTTTTTAATGTTGGATAAGATTGTTTTTATTGTCAACTTGAAAACTGACTTTTAAACAAGAGAACGTTTTTATGAGCTGCCTTTAATTTTCTCATCGATGGTTTCATGTGTGATTCTTCGCTCCAGAGGGAGGCTGGTCTATTTCTCAATGTGGTTTTAGATGTAAATCAACTTTACAAGTGTAAAAGGAATCCGTGTTAGTAGTGACGTTTCCTGAAGATGTTGTTTACAGTTGTTGGGACTTCATTCGTCTTGCATCAGTTGACCTTCGATTGTCTGGTGGAGGTGGTTCGTGAAAGTTAAGTTTCATTTTTCATGTAAATGTAATTTATGCAGTACATCGTAATCATGAAAATATGATCATTAAATATGAAGGACTCTGGTTCACTAATATAATTATTTGATAGTGTCATGAAGTTATGTTGTAAGAGTATGTTAGTTTCATTTGTAAGAGTAAGACATTAGAATATATATATATGTAATTGTTTTATCATTTTATTTTTAAAGTATATTTAATCGAGTAATAAACGTTAGTTGTCTTTAAATCTAGTTTATTTATTTCTTTAACCACCACAAATGCTTTTCTATTTCAGCTGTTTGGATTTCATTTAAAGTTAAATAGTAATTGAATCTTTATCAATATAATTAGTTTTAACGAGGTTTAGGGATTCTTTCAGCTTTCGCGTTTCCAATTGCTAATGCAGCTCTGCTACCTGTGTTAGACTTCACTTTTGTAATTTCAACAAGGGTTATGGGATTATGTTTCCCTGACCTCTGGCAGTTTGTTTTCATAGTTCAAAAATTAAAGAAATTCTTAAATTGATATGTAAATTAATTCCTTTATTGTTTAATAATAGCTATAACTTAAAGATTTAAATAAGAGTTAAAAGTAATGAGTTTAAATTTCTTTTTGCCATCTTGAACCTTAATTGGTTTGGCTTTAAACTGACGTGGTGGTTAATCCCCCTTTTGATTTTGATTAATACACCGTCTTTGACGGGGGGGGGGGGGGGCTATAAGTAAAAATATTGTTAAAAGGTTATGTTTTTCAATAGTAATTGTAATGCTACTTTAAATTTTGTTTCATAATATTATAAATATGAGCTTTTTATAAAATTTTTTTTAGATTTGAACTTTATAAAATTTCTTTTGAATTTGATATTTTTAAGAAGTACATTTTTTTTAGCTTCATGACACTAGAACCAGAGATATTTCAATCAGCCATTGAAGAATAAGATGTTCAATCAAGAGTTTAAAGTTTGGAATTTGAAGTTGAAAATGATCAAGAAATCTTTTATGAAATTTAAGTGCTATGCAAGTGAAAGTAGTGATCTGGGAATGTGCTTCATAATGAGATCTGAAGTCTTCAGTGAAAATTTCTTTTTACAAGTCATCTGAAAGTAATATTTAAAGTGACTTAGTTTTTGTGTGCAGTGGATCTCGTGTGGGCCCAATCTTGGGTTCATTTTTGGTTCTTCAAGGACTATTTGCTGAGATTTGATCTTTTGAAAGTTTGCTTTTGGAACTGTTGTGAACATTCCTGTGATTTTCTAAGCTTACTTGAACATTGATGGAGACTTAATGAACGTTGATTGGCATCATTAAATTAGTATTTTTTTTAATTGAGATCGCATGAGATGATATTAAACCCAAGTCATCAAGATGATGAATGTAGCTGGAAGTGTGCCCTTTTTCTTCTTCATCTGTTAAAATTATGTTATAGATCTGTGATATTTTGACTGCTATTTTTAGATGTGCATAATTTTTTTAGATAAAAGTGTTTTAGATATGCATGTTACAAATTTTTAAGATTGTATGCATAAAAGTTTTAGATTAAATATTGTTTTAGATATGCATATAGTCATTTTTCTTGTTATCATGTTTAAAATTTTAAAGGAATATAAAGTATTTTTGAACTGAATTTTTCTTTGGGATTGGTTAAAGTTTCTAGATAATGAGTTAAATTGTAAAGATACTGGTTTATTGCAGTTTAGAGAATTATATTAATCAAATGGATTTTTAGACTAAAATACCAGGTTTAATGGTTTTTAGATTTTGAGAAATATTTTTAAGATTATAAAGAAGTTTGTTTGTATTTAAATGTATCGGCTCCTTTCCATAATTTTTGAGATTTACTGATATAATGGGCTAAATTGATTAATGGGGCTGGTCGAGGATAATAAGATGTTCTTTTTGCAAAAATTCTTGAATTTTAAAATAGTATCTGATGATTAATTAAAGTGTGAGTTAAACTTGTTTTATGAACTGTAATTCATCTGAAGTAGTAGTTTAATTATGTAATTTCAGATTAAAAGTTCAGAGGTGATTGATTTTTAACCCCTTACAGTGATGGTATTTTTTTTTAGTTAAATGTTAGATTTTACTGCAATTGATTGGTTGGAGGTCCGTGGTATTTTGGTAATTTCTCCCACATGTATCCAACCATCATGAGTGGTATTTTATAATAGTTTAATAGTAATTGGGATTAAATAAATTGAAGTTAATGGTTTGATTCTTCATAAATTTTTTTAAAGGTTTAATTTATTATTGCAATAGTGTAATATTGCAATTATGGTGGTTGGGATGTTAATTGTCAGGCTTAGCATTGGGGTAGGGGGGGGGGGGGTATTTCTTTTCTTTTAAGGTTGTTAAAAAGCCCATCCTGGAGTGCTGAGCAGTTATATGAATATCTTGACTACTGTAATTTATTGGGATTTTCCTTTAAAAATTTGAATGGGTTATTTGTATAGTTTAAAGTTTACTTTATAATAGCAGTTCTTTAAAAGAAATCATGATAATAATCCATTATCATGGGGGAATTGAGTAAAGTTAACCTTTGAATATAAGTTTTAAATTTTTGATTTAATGGATCATGGAATATAGTGTAATTAAGGTTCAGGATACTTTTTGAAAACCATAGGATATTTATATCTAGGTTGTTTTTAGATAATCTTGAACTTGTTCACCAATAGAATATGCTGTGTAATTGTAAAAATGATTCACTGTTTTATAAAGTATATTTAATTAAAAACCTCTCCATGCCTTATATTCTGGTGTTTCAGTTTTTGCCTGACAAAAGATCACAGTAAGTTCAATGAATATCTGAATAAAATGCATATTGGCTCATTCCATGTCAAGTCAACACAATTTTCAACAAAAATTTACCTTACCCTCACAGATTTTGATGAAATTCGGTGCATAGTTACTTTCCATATAGATATAGAAAAATTCCAAATTTTATCAAAAAATATCGACCCGTTTTGAAAATATGCCCCCATGAATGTTCAAAAAATCAGTCAAAAAACCTTGACAGACCAGTTTTCAAAATGATGTAGAAACTTTCCTAATTAAGCTAGAGAGCTAAAATTGATGCCATTTTACAGCAATTTTCAAGACCTTTTCAATGATATGTAACACAATTAGTGTTTAGAAAAATTTATTTTAATAAAATTTAAATTTGAATTTAAAATTTGAATTTTTCAAAATGCGCCGCTTCAAAAATTTTCAAAAAATTTTAAATAATACTTTATTTAGTACTAAAATGATTGTATGAGTTTGAAAGTGGGATCTTTATGGGTTCATGTTAAAATATTGCATTGAATACAGCATTCCTGATTAAAAAATACATAATTTACTTAATATAACATCTTTTAAAGCCTAAAAAAACATTACAAAGAATAATTTATTTAAGATTTGAGATTAATCATATTTGTTTTGTATAATATCAAATATATAATTATAAGTGCATGTATTTATTGCTTGAAATTCTTAGTGTATTTCATTTATTTTTAAATTTTCATTTTGTACTTACCTTATTGTTAAAATGATTGTAAAGATCACAATTAAATATATTTTATTTATGGATTTTAAAAATATAAAATTAATTACTGCATCTTGAAAGTTTTACTACAAAATCTTTCCAATCAGAATTCAACACAGCTGTACATGCTTTGCAAACCAAAACAGGCTTCTACAGAACAGTGCATGTCAAGATAAGTTTTGTTAGTCACAGACTACCTGTCTCCCTAATTTTCTAACTCGGTCTGTAAGCTGATAAGCTCTCAGTCAGTCAGATGTGTTTGATTTCTACTGAGATTTAGACAAACTAATGAACATACTGAATTTTCTAATTTTTGTAGTATAGTAACTTAAAAATTAAATATTTATTTTTTAAACTTAAAATATTTTGTATATACTTAAAATTAATATATATATATATATATATTTAACATTAAAAATTGCTTATTCAATTAAAATATAATATAAATATTATGTAAAAAGATTAATCTTATATGAAATTTTAAATATGGCTGATCAAAGGCATTTTACTGGACAGTGTTTCAACCCATTTAAGAAAAATTATCACAGAGTAAGAGACAAAAGCAAATTAAGGGATGTTACAGACTGGATGATAGATCATTACAAAGATATGCCAAAAACAGCAAAAGTCTGCCATTCTTGTAGAAAACAGCTGTATCTTTGGAAAAAGAATGAATTAGACCAAAAATCTGAAGAAAATTAAAATTCTGAAAGTTTAGATGTAGATCCAAATTTTACTCCAAAGTCTGAAATAGTTAAAACGCTTAATGTCTCATTACATGAATTAGGAGAGTCTCCTATTGATAAAAGAAAAGCAGAAAGCAAAGGTTATGCATCAAATAAAATCAAAAAGATAAATTCTGCAATAAGACGTGAACTTTTTGTAAATGCTGAAAGATCTTCAGATAGTGAGAATGAGACACCAGAAGAAGCAGTTTTAAACAATCTTAAAATTCAGTTTTCTAACTGTACCTCTAAAGTTAAAAAAATTATGATACTGACCTGCTTGCCTGAAACATGGAGTATACGGAAAATTATGCGAGAGTTCAATGCTCCTAATTATATGGTTAGGAAATCAAAAAAACTCTTGCTAGACAAAGGCATTCTAGCAAGTCCTAATCAGAAGCCTGGAAAAAGTCTTCCTGCAGAAATTGCTGAAAACATAAAGAGGCTTTTTATGAAAGTCATGAAATAAGTAGAATATTGCTAGGGATGAAAGATTGTGCATCTGTACGAACAGAAAATTGAGAGAAAGTAAAACTATCTAAACGGTTAGTTCTGTGTAATTTAATGGAAGCATACAGATCATATAAAGAAAAATTTCCAAATATGAAGGTAGGTTTTTCTAAATTTGCTGAACTCAGGCCTAAGCATTGCATACTAGCTGGTCAAAGTGGAACTCATACAGTTTGTGTATGCACTACCCATCAAAATGTGAAATTGATTGAAAATACTAAACTTGATGCTGGTACTGATGGTAAATTAAAAACATATAAACATTGCCTTGCTAAAATATTATGTAATCCTGCTTCAGTAGCTTGTTACTTGGGAGAATGTTCATCTTGTCCTGGAAGTGGAGAAATTAAAGACATCTTAGAAAATGTATTTGATGAGAACGTGATTGAAAAAGTAACTTTTCGACAATGGGTTTCTGTTGATCGGTGTAATTTAGAAACTCTAGAGAAATCTGCAACAGAATTCATTGATCTGTTTTGTGAAAAGCTTTTTGTTCTTGCTCGGCATGATTTTATTGCAAAGCAGCAAGCTTCATTTATTAATGAAGTCAAGAACAATTTGATAGATTCAGAATATGTTGTAATGTGTGATTTTTCTGAGAACTACACATTTATTTTACAGGATGAGGTCCAAAGCTATCATTGGATCAGTGAACAAGCCACTGTCCACCCTTTTGTAATTTATTACAATACTGAAGGAAAGATTAAACATCAGAGTTTAGTTGTAATATCTGAATGCTTAGAACACAACACAGTAGCAGTGTATTGCTTCAAAAGAAAAATGATTGATTTTTTTAAAGCAAAGTTTGAAAGAATCTTTTATTATTCCGACGGTTCAGCTGCACAATACTATAAAAACAAGAAGAATTTCACCAACTTGTGTTTCCACAAAAATGATTTTAATATTGAAGCTGAGTGGCACATTTCAGCCACTGCACATGATAAAGGACCGTGCAATGGTGTTGGTGGCACAGTAAAGAGGTTGGCAGCTAGGGCAAGTTTACAGCATCCATCTGAAAACCAAATTATGACACCAATACAGTTGTACCAGTGGGCTGTGGAAAATATTCCGTCTGTAAAATTTTTATATGTTACTCAAGACGAATACACAATACAGAAATTTTTTTAGTAAATGGTCTTAGTAAATCCATTACTATTAAAGGTACACAGAAATTACATTTATCCCAGTAGCCTCAAGCACATCAAAAATTAAAGTTAAGGCATTTTCTCATGCATCTGAATCAGTAATTGAGAAAGTATCCTTATCGGAAGACAGACTTCAACTTTCAGAAGTAAGAGGTTATGTATGAACATAATTGGTGGCTTGCATATGTGCTGGCAAAAAATGAAACTGATGATGAAGTAAAGGTGCCTTTTCTACATCCAGCAGGACCTTCACCTTCTTTCCCAAGTAAGCCAGATATATTGTGGGTTTCTATTATTCAAATCCTATCTTTAGTAAACCCTATAACTCCAACAGGGAGAGTATACAGATTGTCAGACAATGAAGTTTTACAAATAAATAAAATGTACAAGAGCTTCAAGCAATAAACTGTACAAGAGCTTCAAGCAATAAATATATGATCTGATAATTATTTGCTATTTATACAAAACCAATGTTATTACTTTCACATCTTAAATAAATTAGTTTTTTAACCAGCAATAAATTATGAGTTATTCAAATATTCTAACCAGAGAACACATCATTACACAATTTTTAAATATATATATGTATGTGATTAATCTCAAATCTTAAATAAATTATTCTTTTTAATGTTTTCTAGGCTTTAAAAGATGTTGTATTAAGGAAATTATGTGTTTTTTAATCAGGAATGCTCTATTCAATGCAGTATTTTAACATGAACCCATAAAGATCCCACTTTCAAACTCATACAATCTTTTCAGTACTAAATAAAGTATTATTCAAAATTTTTTGAAAATTTTTGAAGCGGCGTATTTTGAAAAATTCAAATTTTAAATTTAAATTTAAATTTTATTAAAATAAATTTTTCTAAGCCCTAACTGTGTTATATATCATTGAAAAGGTCTTGAAAAGTGCTGTAAAATGGCATAAATTTTATCTCTCTAGCTTAATTAGGAAAGTTTCTACATCATTTTGAAAATTGGTCTGTCACGGTTTTTTGACTGATTTTTTGAATATTCACGGGGGTATATTTTCAAAACGGGTTGATATTTTTTGATAAAATTTGGTATTTTTCTATATCTGTATGAAAAGTAACTATGTGCCAAATTTCATTCAAATTTGAAATAGTGAAGTAAAATCAGTGTGTTGATTTGACATGGAATGACCCTATTGTTTTAGATGACTGTTAAATCCCTAGGATCTCTACTTTGTACAAAGTGACCATTAACTTATATGTATTAATTGTATGAATTAAATGGTATATTTTTCTATTTTGAAAATTGTTTTATGATAATAAATTTGATTTATATATATATATATATATTTTTTTTAAGTATTTTTCAGATATAGATTTAATTTTTTTTAAATAAAGTTTTTTTGAGTTTATTAATGGACTTTTTGAACTGCACATTCCAGTTAAGCTTCCCTTGGTGTCAACTTTTGATCAGAATAAGTTTTTGATTATGTTGGTTGTCACCTATTACAGTAATTTTAAATGAGCAAGTTAAAGCTCTGTGTCTGCTGTTTAAAAAGGGGAAGTGTGCTGAATGTGTAGTTTTTCAATAAAATAGAAATGGAGAAATTATTTTTATATTTTTAATTTATTTGTGCTTAATTGTCTGTTTAATTTACAGTATAGAATTATACAGAATAACCATGGGTTAATTGGTGTACTTTTTATGTCTTGTAATGGAAAGGTAAATTTTTGAGGATTGGAGCCAGATCGTTTGGAAAGAATGAATATTTAAAAGGTTTTAAAGTAAATAGCTGTGATTGTTGCTTCTGATATAGGCCTGCATTGGAATATGGATTTTTGGAAATTTTTGAATTCTGGACCCTGGGAAAACTTGTAATTGCCGAAACGTCAGTGAAGGCTTACTGTGGAGACACGAAAAGTTTTGATTTCCGTTTGTCTGTCTGTCTGTCTGTCTGTTCCGCGATAACTGCCGCAAAAAGCATCCGATCGGCTTGAAATTAATTGGGCATGTTGATGAGGTACTCGGACTTAGCTGTATAGTTTTTGGTTAAATTTGGTTCATTCGTTCGGGAAATATAGAACATTTTATTTTGCTCTGTAATGCTTGTCTATGGCAAGTCAGACGATTTTCAAATTTTCATTTGTTGAAAGAAATGGCTCATATAAAAAATGGATTTAAATGGTAAATTTTGGATGCTGAAATTTTTAAATAAGATTATTAAATTATTCCAATTAGTTTGAAATTATGTCAATATATTTGCGAGAATTTTTAAATTAGGTTTATAATTTTTGGGAAAACTTTATGCATGTTTTCCAATAATATGAAGCATTTTGTTTTATCAATTTGACATAATACATATTTCATTTTTTACCTTTTCTTTCATCAGTTGCCTAGCAACGAATTTGGTCTTAATAATATTAGTATAAATGCGTCTATAATGTTTCAGTAAAGCCAACGTCAAAACGGATGAATTAATGCATTTGTATTTTTGCATATAGATGAATTTTAGCCCCAGAAATAAAAATAGGCAATATTTTATTTATTTTATTCAAATATTTTGCTTAAAAATACAAAAGTTCATTATTTTCATAGAGAATAATGTGACATTTTTTCATAAAATTTATCAATGTTTCTATAATCGTTGCCAAGAAAATCAAAACCCTGAATAATATCTTCTCTTAAACAATTTTCAATTGAAAGATTTTGACGTGAAACAGGAAAATGAAAAAAAAAAATTAAGAATAAAAAAATTAATATGGCGACATATTGGAAATAAAAAGAAAACTCTCAAGTATTTCTTAATATAACAAGATGAAAGGTTTTGAGTAAGTACGAATAGCAGATGAAATAGACGTCATTTATCAAAAAAAAAAAGATGTTGGAATAAAAAGACCTTGGCTAAAATAAAATGAACTATTATTTACAGAGGAAAGAGATAGATGGAGATGCAGTATGCCGTAAAAACAGTTTGCAATATGATGCGCGTTATCGCCCAGATTTAAATGCCATCATTTGGCCTAAACAAAACAAGCACGTGGAACAGGGACCGAATTCTTTGACTTCATCCGTGCATTTTTTCTGTAAAATGAAAATGATCTGCTTATATTTAAGCAAGTAGCATTTCATCGTATTATGAATTAAAAACTGTATTACTAAAAATATTTTTCTTTTCTTTCTTTCTTTTTTTAAGCACGCCGTTGTGTTTCGGTCGAATGTAGCGGATTTTAAGGTTACATTTTTGGCGTCACTTCAAGATTTATTGTTTGCGTACGGTTAACATGAGGATTTTATTTTAAATTTTAAATTTATTAATTTATATAAAAAAAAAAAACTTATGCTTATCCTTATAAATCACAGAGTAAAAAAAATCTATGATATACTATAACCATCCGCACAATCAATAAAAAATTACGAATGTAAACTTAAATAAACTACGGAGGGTTCAGGGGGTCACAGCCCCCCTGAAGAAATACAATTTTTGATTTAAAAAGTTACCAGAATTAGCAGCTCATCAGAACTTCAGAACATCAGTGTATAACCACTTGTTTAACACATTTAATTTCTGAAACTTTACGAAGTATTTTGTGTTCTTATAAATATTTACAAAAAGGACTGACTGATTTTAAAATTCAATAACTTCCAAACGGTGGCAGATATTAAAAAAAATTCTTGCAGGAGGGTTATGCATAAAGTCAAAAGTTTTATTACAGTGATTTTCGATTTTAGTTCGAATTACAAACAATAGATGGCGCTGTAAGCGATAGTCGCTAAATACAGGCTCGATTTTTGGTCCTTTCTGTTGTTCCATGCAGAAAAAGGAGATGGAAATGTATTATCCGAGCCACGAAGTACCAAAAATCGAGCCTGAATTTAGCCTCTATTGATCGCAGCGCCATCTATTGTTTGTAATTCGAACTAAAATCGAAAATCACTGTAAAAAAACTTTTGACTTTATGCATAACCCTCCTGCAAGAATTTTTTTAATATCTGTCACCGTTTGGAAGTTATTGAATTTTAAAATCAGTCAGTCCTTTTTGGGACACCCGGTATCTAATTTGAAAACTTTAAAATGCGATTTGTAGGAAGATGGATATTACGCAATGAGTGTTAAAAAACAATGACTTGCAAAGATGACGTTGAGGCTCCTGATCTGCAGATTTACTAGTATAAATAGCTAAGAGATAGAAATTGTTAAAGTGGGCTTCTTGTCGAACTTTGGCTGGTGACGTTGATACTATATATAATTGAATAATTAAACTGGATATATTGTCTTTGCCTTTAGGAGTTGGTTTTAAAGTTTTTATAGATACTTCTGACTGAATAACTTTTGAAGGAATTGGAATGATGTTTAAGTTGTGGTGTAGACGTCGCTTAGCTTGAAATTTTTAAGAGGATGATGAAGTCTTTTAGATGTGTTAGATAATACAAATTTCTTGATGGCATGTATTGTGGGCAGGGATGTAGTGGAGGGTATACGGAGGTATACGCCGTATACCCTCTGGATTTTTTTAAGGAACACCGTATACCCTCTGTTTCTCAAAAGAAAGCCATATTATATATCACTAGGGTATACCCTCTGCCTTGAGCGTATATCCTCTGCTTAGAACGTATAACTTCTGTTTGTTTTACGACTACACCACTGATTGTGGGAAAGTGTAAAAATTACTTTTTATCCTAGGTTGCTTTCTCCGCATGAGTGTCGTCATGAAAATAGCAATATTGTAAGATCTCTATATTTTTAAGGAATTTTTTTAGTGTAGCTGTCCTTTTTGTGATAAGTCCTTGGTTTTACCGGGGGTCATCGAATGAGTTTAGAATTGGAACTTGATTAGACAATTCTGGCGGGCAATCTTTGTTAATCATAATCTTTGAAGTTTTAAAGGCAAATTCTGGTTTGAATTTTTGCCTGATTCTGGATAGGGCAGAAATCATGTTAAGTTGTTTACATTTTTGGGTATGGCTCGTTAGTTAATTAGCAGGGTAGTTTTAATTGATTGTCCACAGGCTTGAGTAATGCAGATGATTGCAGTAGTGACTAGGTTTTGCCTTAGATTGTTAGCGGTAGTATGGTCTGTGCTCTTTTACTATTGAGGCTGATGTATGGGGATATGCGCAGTCCCCTAGTTTCTGGTTATTAAGAATCTAATTTTTGAATTGAAGATATTTCATATCCGGTACCACATTTATCTACGTCTGTTTTTTTTAGAGAGTATGTGGGCGATTGTTTTTTTTTTTTTGGATGTAAGTATGATTCCTAGTACCTGATCTTGACAGATTGAATGAATGTGAAGTACCAGTTTTGATAAATGTGGATTTATCTGGATTCTTAGATAAGTTGTGGTTTAAACCTACTTATGTTTAAAGAAGCTGTTATATGTAGAATAATTTAGGTTGGTTGAGCACAGTATACTTGCCATTGTTAAGTAACCCATATATAATGTTAGGAGTTACGTTTTTGGTAATTAGTTATTGCTGTATATCTTGCATTGGACCGTTTTTTTTTTAAGCTTGCTGAATCATACTTGATGGATTTGAAATATTGTAAGAAGTGGATATGTTATTGTGTCAGAATAGAAATTAACGCATTAACTGTTTGGATTTGCCTGGCTGGAGTTTGTCTGAGGAAATTGTATTCAGATATTTAATTGATTTGTAGTTAAGCAGGTTGAATTAACTGTTGGTTGATAAGTGGTTGAGCACAGTATACTTGCCATTGTTAAGTAACCCATATATAATGTTAGGAGTTACGTTTTTGGTAATTAGTTATTGCTGTATATCTTGCATTGGACCGTTTTTTTTTTAAGCTTGCTGAATCATACTTGATGGATTTGAAATATTGTAAGAAGTGGATATGTTATTGTGTCAGAATAGAAATTAACGCATTAACTGTTTGGATTTGCCTGGCTGGAGTTTGTCTGAGGAAATTGTATTCAGATATTTAATTGATTTGTAGTTAAGCAGGTTGAATTAACTGTTGGTTGATAAGTTGAGGAACTGGAGGTATAGAGCAATGAAAATTGTTTTTATAGATATAAGTTTTAAAAACTGTTAAAAATATGACAGTAAATATTTAAGATATGATATAAAGTTTTTTTTGGGGTACATTTTTCAGTATGTTAAATGTTGGATCTTTCATGTGAAAAATCTTGCTTTTGAATTTTTAAGACTTGGCATGTGTAATATTAATATGAATTTGTGAGAGGAGGGAGATTACTTGTATAATGGACTGAAAATGTTTTTTTTAGAAATGTTTTTAATGTAATTATGTTTATATTTAGCTATCACTGTGATATATATAATTGTTATTTTATCGTAATGTTGATGCAATTTTTAGTGTTCCGAAGTTTCTTCAGCTTTTAGCATCGTCAGCTGTCTAGTCGTTTTTAATAGGATTCTTTTGGCTTGTTTGAATTTTTATTAAGATTGTGGAACTTGATTTTTATTAAGTGAGTTGGAGATATGGGTATTTCTTTAATTTTTGCTCAGGAGATACTTGACGTGTTAGACTATCCATTTGGGTTGCTATTGATGTCTCTGTGGGCTGATGTCTTTGTTAGATGTACAGGTTCTGAGAGGGGGGGGGGGGCTTTGTTAGGCAAACAGACCCTTTTCTCATCCCTGTACATATCCCTATCATAACAGTTCACTTTTACTTTTTATTTACAAGTATAATTAATTCATTATCTTTATTTAAATACACTTTATTTAGTTCCACTTACCTTTATTTTATTGTTATTTCCAAGCTTTAGTTCGTGGCTTTAAGTTTCTTTCTTTATTCCATATACTTTATTTACGTTTCACTTTACTATCGTAAGAGCCGGCCTTTAGCACATGTTTTCGTCCGTGACGCAATACATCCGAAATCTTCTGAGCCAACTGAGGAGTTGTTACGAATGAACACCAGATGGCGTTGGTCATCCGGTCGTTCGTTTTGCATATGACATTTCGTCCTTTCATCCATTAGTGTTTCAGAGGTCGGAGAATGTAACCCGGGCTGCGTCGCAGTTGTTTTTCCTGTGTGGCTGAATGATATAAATATGCTTTCATTTAACATGATAGATAAGCCTTTCAGTCCGTGCTGTTATGTAGTGAGGTGTCTCCTTCTGTTTAGTTTTTAGGCTAGCTGAAAAGATGATGCTGTTTTTCTTTATTAGTTTCAAGTCTCTTTACAGTTTTTAATGTTGGATAAGATTGTTTTTATTGTCAACTTGGAAATTGACTTTTAAACAAGAGAACGTTTTTATGAGCTGCCTTTAATTTTCTCATCGATGGTTTCATGTGTGATTCTTCGCTCCAGAGGGAGGCTGGTCTATTTCTCAACGTGGTTTTAGATGTAAATCAACTTTACAAGTGTAAGAGGAATCCGTGTTAGTAGTGACGTTTCCTGAAGATGTTGTTTACAGTTGTTGGGACTTCATTCGTCTTGCATCAGTTGACCTTCAATTGTCTGGTGGAGGTGGTTCGTGAAAGTTAAGTTTCGTTTTTCATGTAAATGTAATTTATGCAGTACATCGTAATCATGGAAATATGATCATTAAATATGAAGGACTCTGGTTCACTAATACTAGCATATGACCCCGTCAAAAATGATGGGAAAGTGTTATTGTAAGTTTACAACATTAAGTCAGACTCAATTAAACAGGTGATTGATATGCATGATTATTCAGATAGTGGCAAGTCCTCAAAAGCATTAAAAAAATAGTGTTTGTAAAAGTCAACCTTCAAATGAAGAAAATATGAACCACCTCATGCGGGGTGAAAAAAAAGAGCTTTTTCCAACAACCCTATGGCAAAATTCTCATTTTTTCTGCACATCTTTGATGAAATTTGTGTTTTTTTCGCAGCCTTTTGACGAAATGAGTGTTTTTATCGGGATTTGTTGAAAAATTTGCTTTTTTTCTGCGCCCTTTTGACGAATTACACCTCTCGCGTTTCTTTGACAAAATTCAGGGAAGAGTGCCACTTGGCAAAAAAAAAATTGTTCAAAAATCTTGCCAAAAATCTTTTCAAGATGGCGGAAAAACATCATTTTTAAATCTTTGTTATTTATAAATCAATGATTTTGCCCAAAAAATAGGAAATGATGTAAAAACATGGGTTTATAAATAACAAAAATTTAAAACCGAAGTTTTTCCGCCATCTTGAAAAATTTGTTACGAATGCCGGTAAAATTTTGCTCACAACTACCAAAAAACTTAGTAATATAAAATAAAAAGATAAATATAAATAAATACCAATAAATGAGACGGCGATTCAGAAAAAAAGTGGAGTTTCATACAGAAAAAAATATATAAAAAAAACTAAAAATACTTACACAAAAAACAAACAATCAGTTAAAATTTACAAACAAAAAAAAATCAATAATTTAATGTTTATGGTGAAATTCTCGTTTTTTCTGCACATCTCTGATGAAATTCATGTTTTTTTTCGCAGCCTTTTGACAAAATGACTGTTTTTACCACAATCCTTTCACGAAATGAGTGTTTTTATCAGGATTTGTTGCAAAATTCACTTTTTTCCTGCGCCTTTTTGACGAATTACACCTCTCACGTTTCTTTGACAAAATTCAGGGAAGAGTTCCGCATCCTGTGCCGCTTGGCGAAAAAAATTGTGCCAAAAATCTTTTCAAGGTGACAGAAAAACTCAATTTTTAAATCTTTATGTTATTTATAAATCAATGATTTGCACAAAAAAATAGAAAATGATGTAAAAACATGGATTTCTGATGGATGTAAAAACATGATGTATAAACATAAAGATTTAAAAACGAAGTTTTACTGCCATCTTGAAAAATTTGTTACGAATGCAGGTAAAATCTCGCTTGGATACAGGAATATTTATTAAACATAAAATAAAAGTAAAAGGATAAATATAAAGAAATACCAATAAATGAGACGGCAATTCATAAAAAAAAAAGGGGGAGTTTCATACAAAAAAAATTTCAAATATTTACATAAGAAACAAACAATCAGTTAAAATTTAAAAAAAAATCAATAATTTAATGTTTAGAAAAAGGGATCCTAGACAGGGTCTGAAACATCGTCAAGGTATGGTATTTCTCTTCTAACTGAATTAAATTTAAATTTTGATGGATGTTTGGTAATACACCCTCAATGTTTTCAGACTCTGAATTTTTTCGGCAGCCGTTGGCTGAATCGTCTGTCTGTAAAACGGTAAACCATGTAAAAATCGATATATTCACCAATAAAGGGTGCATTTTAAACAGCTAATGCAAAAATCCTAATAAAAAAAAAAAATAAATAAACAGCAGAGCAAGCGAGACTTACCTTACAATCAAAATACGTTGACAGAAGCACAGGTGCATCCGAATGTATGCAGCAAATTAGTTACGTAACAGAAAATTTAGCTGACTAATGGTTCGTTCACCTGATACTGATGAACCAATAAGCTTCAAGATCCCCCGATTTCGAAATTTACATTTTTTTTTTAGGATCTTATGTTGAAACTTGCACTTTTGCAACCTTTCGATGAAAATCTCGTTTTCTCTGTGATCCTCTAATCAAAAAACATATTTTTTCTGTGATTATTTGACGAAATTCACGTTTTCGCGATACTTTGATCAAATAATGCATTTTTTCTGCAGTCATCTGATGAAATTCATGTTTTTTCCACGATTATTAGGCGACATTCACATATTCCATGATCCTTAGACGAAACATGCATTCTAAAGGACCCTTTGGGAAAAATTGTGCTTTTTTCTGCGATCCTCTGATGGAATTCATATTCGTTTGATGAAACCACCCTTTTTCTATGATATTTTAATGATTTTTGCAATCCTTCGGGGAAAGCAGACAGATGATAGTTGCAAGCTCCTGGCTATATGTTTTTTTCATGCTGTTTGTTTCTATACATGGACTAAATGCACAGTAGGTCATGGGAAAGGATTAGAAATAAACTCAAATTGCAGTTGTGCTTGTACTCGCATTTTTATTTTGTCAAATTCTGCTACCACCCCCCCCCCCCTTCTCGTCCTAAAAATGTCAACAAATTTTAATACTGATTTGCATCAATCCCAGGGATGATAAATTGTGCTGAAAAAATGGAATTCCCTGTTTTCGCTGGAAAGTGGCATGTCTGTAAATGCTTTTAAAAATATATGCATAGTTGAAAAAAAAAAAAAAAAGCTGTTGCATTTTTCAAACAGCAAAAAATAATTCACAGAAATATATTAAATTCAGCTTAAAAAATGCAGCATAGGTGAAATAAGAAACTTAAAAATAAAACGAAAAACATATGGCATTTCTTTAAAAAATCAGATGTTTATTTTTTAATTTTAGATGAAACTTTAAAATTTGATTCATATATTTGGCCAAAACTAAAACACCATTATGTGCATCATTGAAAGTAATACACATACAAGAAGCTGTTTTTTAACGGTACAAAAATTTAGTAAAATTTTAAAAAAATGTAATTTTGATTTTTAAATCTTTATTATAATGAAACGTTCCTGTGCGTGATAAACACTTTATGAACATGAACTTAAAATATGCATAGTTTAGATAAAAAATAAACAAAAAATTGTGCGTATGGGTGTTTAATTCTGTTCGGTGTAAACTCAGCTGAGTTTATCAGGCAAACTGAGAAATCCGTTGATTGCCGCGATCGCGCAATTCTTTTCCTGGTCAATTGGTGCCTTCTTTCCGAAAGTCCATAATAAAAATTAAAAAAACTTTTCAAACCTTCAAAAATAACTATTGACAGATGAAAGCGAGTAGTGGCGAAAAATCAGCCCGTTTATCCCTCTGTTTTTCCTAAAGAAACAGCGTTTCACTATTGCCACTACAGAAGAGTGAAATACATGAATCATTGATATGAATCAATATTCATATGAATAATGATGAATAATCATTAAATAATGTTTTTTAAAATATTTATTCAATAAATTACGTAATATTTCATATGTATGTCGTAAACTGACTGCTTGTAAATGTAAACAGTCGTAAATAAAATTGCTGCTTATAAATGTAAACGCATTGAAAAACGCATTTCAAAAAATGAAAAACGCATTTCAAAAAATGAAAAACGCATTTCAAAAAACTTAAAGGCTTTAATATGCTTTAAAAAATATATTTAAAGCAGAATCAGATGTTAGCCGTATTTTTTTTGATGAATCGTCAAAGAGTCATTCATTTGTTTCTTAATTTGCTGGAATTTGAAAATGGATGGCAACAGTATCGTTTGTTTAGATTTGATTTCTAATAGCTTAATTTTAATTTAGAACTTAATACATTATAAATGGATATGATACACATGTTTTATATGAAAATATGCTGAGCAGACGATTTTAAGTAGAAAAAATTATCATTTAGCTGTCATATGTTAAGATATGTTTTTCATTAAGCCTAACATGGCATTTAGCTACGGTCGTTTCGCAGACCAGAGTGGTTCGCACCGGCATTGTTCCGCCGGTCACGTGCACTCAGCTTTTATAATAAGTAGATAATTATTTGATAGTGTCATGAAGTTATGTTTTAAGAGTATGTTAGTTTCATTTGTAAGAGTAAGACATTAGAATATATATATGTAATTGTTTTATCATTTTATTTTTAAAGTATATTTAATCGAGTAATAAACATTAGTTGTCTTTTAAATCTAGTTTGTTTATTTCTTTAACCACCACAAATGCTTTTCTATTTCAGCTGTTTGGATTTCATTTAAAGTTAAATAGTAATTGAATCTTTATCAATATAATTTGTTTTAACGAGGTTTAGGGATTCTTTCAGCTTTTGCGTTTCCAGTTGCTAATGCAGCTCTGCTACCTGTGTTAGACTTTACTTTTGTAATTTCAACAGCACTCTGCTATTGAATTTATATCTCTCAACGATCTCGGACGGCGCTGGATCAAAGTGTGAATTCAGAACTTGAATTATTTCCTCCAGAGTCTTCGTATTTGGTGCCACAGGCGAAAGGAGATTACGTATTAAGGCATAGGTAGTTGGGCCGACGACAGTTAGAAAAATAGCCCTTTTTCGATCTGCTTGACCGATCCCATTAGCTATAAAAAACTGTTCCAGTCTTTCAGTGTACAAAGTCCACGATTCTATTCTGCTGATGAATCGTATTCCTTAATCTGCCCAAAAGAGCCCATCTTATGCAAAAAATACGCACCAATGCATTAGGCTTCGTACGGCGGCATGGGCTGCTACCGGCGACTGCGTGTTAGGGTTAACACGGCACGGCAAAGATCGGCGGCGTCATTTCAATCAAGGAAGATAGAAAAAAAAAATTTCTCTTCTTTTAACATCGAATCGCATCTCGTCGCCAATTAATATAACTCTAGGGCTTACTAAAGTTGTGGAACAAACGCCGTAATTCTAGGATAAACTAACATAGCTTTATTAATATAAGAACAACCTCACTACATAGCGACTAGCACACAACTGCGATCACTGGCGATCTCTGATCGCAACAAACGCTCAGTAGAGGCGCCATCTATTGAGAGGAAGGTATTACAAACACACAACATTTTCGATAAATGGAGTAATTCCACAGCATTTGACACACTTTAGACATTTAGGTAACTTTAAGTTCTATAAAACCTTTTGCCTTTATCGAAAAGAGGGAAATGCTAATCGATTTTAGCTAATGCGTCTAAAATAAAAAATGAGTTTATAAATGTGTCATAATGTAGCTACTTTGGATTTTGATACAGACTTAGAGTCATGTTGGAATCGCTAGGCACTGGAAAACAGTTTCTGTGTTAGACAGGTTCCCTCTTAGCAGGTATCTTTATCTTACTATCCTTACGTTTTTCGAAAGAGACTTTTGTTTTCGATCAATGGGGAAATTCCACAGCATTTGACATTTAGGAGAACTTTAAACTGTATCAAACTTTTTGGAGTTATCGAAAAAGTAGAAAGGTTATTTGATTCGTCAAATGCGCCATAGTTACGTGATTTGCAGTTTCATAAGAAGAAAGGGAATTTATTCCAATGCAAAGAAAATCATTTTAAAATACTGAAATTCAAATGAGATATCTTTATAAATTTCTTCCATAAGATTAGCTTTAGAGAGTGGGTCCTTTCACTTGACTGAAGTAACCCCTTAATCCTAAATCAGGAGCAAATAATTGCGATAGCAGAATTATCGAGCAAGCTCTATCACTACTATGAAATTTTCGACCAGAATAATAGCTAAGTTTTCCAACAACAGTTTTTAGCTTCTCTCGTTATAATCGATTGTAAAACATCTCGACTGTAGATTCTAGGAATTAATCAATGGTTGTATCGATTGCGATTTTTTACGATGACGATTTTTCTTGATTGTCGAATTCTCGAGAATCGCCCATAACTAGCCGATCCTAGTGAGTATGAAAATAAAAACCGAAGGCACATCTGTGCAAAACTGTGTAGAAGTACTTTTGTTTTGATTTAGATAAAAGCATTACGCTCGGATGTTAGAATTTAAGTTGTAAATACATTTTATTATTTTTTGCCATGCTTTAGTTGTGTAGTGTATCATGAAAGTAAAATATCTGTGCTTTAATTACAAAGTATTTCATTTAAGACTTTGTATGACTCACTTAGAATTAAAATTTTAGCTTTGAACAACAACCGGCTGTCACCATCTGAAGATATTAGAAGAAAACGAAATATCAGATTTTCGGAACGTTTGGATGTGAGAAAGTAAGAGAATTTTAATTAACCATAGTTTCATGCTTAATGAAGATCAACAATTATTTATTAAAAATATTTTTAAAGGTCAGCCCAGTAAAGTCTGATTGATATTTATTTATATACAATCCAAGTCTCTGTGTGTCCCACACAATTCTGGTAGGACGGGCTCATTGTAATGAAAAATTGTTGAAAATTATTAATGCAGGATTACCACAGTAGCACCAAATGTTGACCAACTTGGTGAAACATTGCCAAATTTCACGAAATATTGCCAAACTTGGCAACAAAAATAAGTTGTCATATATGAAGCCAACTTGGTGACAGCTAGCTAATTTGGCGAAATTCCCATTTAAAACCATTAATATTTCATAATCAAGGTCAATTCAATTTATTTTAAACTCCACACTTTTAAGGGTTTTTTCAAAATCTATGAGTGAGAATTTAAAGTGTAATATACGAAAATGTACGTCTTTACATCTTCATCCCATTGCTACTAATAACATAACAGCTAATAGACAGCGCTGTATTGTCTGAGCTCCTAACTGCCAGATTTTAATATGCTTTAGTTACTTTTCCAGTATAGCGTACTTGGCGAAATACAGAAAATGAAATTTGGCAACATATTTTCTAGCAACTTAATCACTTTTTCATATACACAAGAAATTTTTCAATATGTAAACAATTTAATATAAAGGAGCCATTTAACTATTTTTGTATACAAACTGAAGTAAATTGTATATAAAAAAAACAACAATAATATAGATATAAATAAAATGTTTATAGATTATATAAATAAACTTAAAAGTTCATTCATTTTGTTTTCTTATCGGTTTATATCATTTGGCAAAAAATCTCACTTCTGAAGCCCAAATTGTTACAATTTAAAAAAGTACTCCAAGACAACTATACTGAAAAAGTACCACACTTTATACAGTCTGATACAAAAGTTAAATTCTCAGTACTTTTCCATTTTAGGGGCCTTGGTGAAGAAGGAAAATTGGCAACATATTTTCTGAGAACCTATTCACTGTTTCATTTAATATATACACACATTTTTTTTCACTATTTATACAAATTATTTAGCATAAAGAAGCCACATATCTAATTTTATAATATAGACATGACCTGTAAACCTCAAAAAGCCTCAAATCTGCAGAACATTTGAAACCAAGCTGTACAGATTAGTGGTCTTCTACAGTATTACAGTTTTGCATAAATGAGTTTTGTTTTCAAAATCTGTTATTTTCATCTATCACTGTGGAACAAGCAAGAAAAACTCATATTCATGCACATGTGTTGTATATACTTTTATATTTCATATTCCGTCATTTTTGACAGGCTATCTTTCTAGTTGTATAGTAATTTTGTGTTATGGTTTAATTACGGGGTTATTACAAGTATATTACTGACACACAAATTGCACATAAAGGTAAAAAAAGTAACAATAAATGAGAAGGAGATACACATAAAAAACTATTTTTCATTTCAACTGTGATACATGATGATCATCTGGTTAATTCTAGTGATAACTGTTAGTAGGCTTCTTTTTAACTATCTACAATGAAAATGAGAGTTTTCTTAATTTAAATCAACTTTTATTTTTAAAAAATAAATTTTTGAACTTTTGTTACTAATTTAAGTATTGCGCGGCAGCGCAATACTTATTTATTTCCAGTGTCACTTCTCAATGTTAATTTAACATAGAAAACCCTATGGAGATCGTAACTTTTTCATTTTTTCTTCCCACCTTTTTGTCCCTGATGCCACTCATTTTTTATTCTTTACTAATTCTAATGATATTATAAATTTAAAGTGTAAAAACGTTTGCCTGACATCAGGGTCAAAACGAATGGTAAAATGCTTTTGCATATGGGTGAATTATAACCCAGAGAGAAACATGGGACAATTTTTTTTTACATTATTCAAATATTTTTCTTAATAATTCCAAATTTCTCTTTTTTCATTGAGAATCAACGGATATTTTTCATAGAAAATGTAACATTTTTCTTCATTGTTGCAAAAATTTCAAAAGCCATAATAATAATTTATTTCTTTTTAGTTGAAACATTTATTCCACGTGAAATATTAAATTGAACTAGTTTTTTTTTTTTTCAAGAATTAAAGAGGTGAATATGGCGTCATAGTGAAAATTAAAAGGATATTTTCAGAATAAGTTTTTGCTTTGATGGTCAAGTTTATGCTTTAGTAAAAAGTTTCAAATGGATAGCTATTTTTACGCAGGTAGCGAACTTAGTGAGAAACTACATAACTTAAATTTTAAAATGTATTTTTTCCGAGATGAGAACTATTTATATCCCAAGTTAAACTTAGGTAATAATTTTCTGATGTGTTTACATCATCCTTGAAAGTGAATAAGGTAACAAAATTTAAGTAAAACTTTTATTTTTTACTGTATCACAGCTATAATATTGTTAAATATTAGCAGTAGGGATTCAACACAATTTATTTTTGCATTCATAGCGTTCCTGAGTGGGAAATAGGGTATCTAAATTTAAGTAAAGTTAATTTTTTTATGTTTTGATTATAGATTTTTTACGTTCAGATTGGAAGTTTTTGTCCAAACTACAACAACCTGCATTACTACAGTGGTGAAATATTTTGAATTATACATTGGTAAACTGCTTGTGATGCAATACTGCATACATCAAATCCTTATGATGATACCCTCTATTAATTTTTAAATGAGTTTGTCTGAATGCAGTAGTTATTAAAAAACTTGACATATTAAACAAAAACTTAATTTGAAGAACAAATTAAAAAAAAAAAATTATTTCCTACATTGTTTAAGCCCGATAAGGGACAGATATTAAGTTATTTCATTCAATTAGTTCTGCATTTAATTTTAAATTTTTGTAACAAATTAGTTAAGCCAATTGAAGATTAAAAAATAAAAATAAAATTCATACAATATGATACTTAAAACACCCTAAAAAATTAGATCCCGTTCAAATTAAATCGAAATAAATCTTAGACTTTTTTTTAAGTTTTGTATTTTGCATGCATCTTATCATTTTATGTACAATTGTCATAAACAAAGTACAAAATTTGCAATACAAATATTTTCAATTAAAAATGGAAGAAGTCTAAGATTTATTTCGATTTTATTTGAACGTAATCTAATTTTTTAGGGTGTTTTAAGTATCATATTGTATGAATTTTATTTTTATTTTTTAATCTTCAATTGGTTTAACTAATTTGTTACAAAAATTTAACATTAAATGTAGAACTCATTGAATGAAATATCTTAATATATGTCCCTTCTCGGGCTTAAACAATGTAGGAAATAAATTTTGTTTTTTTTTTAATTTGTTCTTCAAATTAAGTGTTTGTTTAATATATATATATATATGTGTATACAACTTTAAAATGTTCAAATGAATTTTATACTGCCTACTTAGAAAAAAATCTAAATTGGACCTTGAAGCAAATTCTTTCTTAGCAATTTAAAGGAATAAATTTAAAAAAAAATTCATTAAGTGTAAGTCATTAAAGCAGAGGCAAACCAGGGGTAAGCAGAGAAATTGAAAGCTATCTGATCAATGCAAGAATACAACACTGATTAATAATACCACACTACCTATCACAGAATAGAGTAGCAGAATATAAGAATTACATTCTATTAAAATGATGCGTTGCTTGCTATTAGAAGCTAATTTACCTCAAAATGTTTTGCAGAATACAATTAACATGGTTACATACCTGCAAAATTATCTTTCAACCAAGTTAAATGGGAAAAACCTCCAAACAAGATATGGACTAATAGCAAATACAATGATTACATAAATAAGCAAAAACGAGGTGAGTTATAAGGCAATCCAAAGGATCTTTGTTTGATATGGTAATAAATCAAAGGAATAGAGAATATATTCTGAAGATAGAAATGCAACAACAGCTTGAGTTGGGAAATTTGAACACAAATTCAAATATTCAAAATTATAGAAAACCTCAGATCTTGAGGACAAAGAAATAAAATATAATGCAATGTCGACCTCTAAAAGCAGAGTAAGGCTTGATGGAGAAGAGATAAATATACAAGAAACAGATCAATCTGATACTGGATTAACCCCAAAGATTATTTTACATCCAATGAATATTAAATAACACTTTAAATGACCAGATAAGCATAATACAGAACAAGAACTTAAACAGTTTTAATAAACCAAAGCACTAACTTAATTTCTACACAATGATCAGCCCAAAATTCATCCGAATGTATGACAAACACAAAGATACAAAATTTCATGCATACCCTTCTAACACTCTGCTAACAATAGCATGCAGAGGCCTTTCTAACATACTGCACAATTCTTGAGATAATTTCAAAGCAGCGGCACGAACAAGTCGAGTGGATTTCTGACCAAGCCTGAAATATTATTTGAAATTTAATAAAAACAGCATAACATGGAAATTTTAGCTTTAAATGAAAAATAAATATGAAGCTTTTAAAGTACAAACTATTATAAATAAATATATTTGTCTACAGAAAAAGAAAAATATTTTAACAGAAAGATAACTAACTAAAAATGGTACTTGGTTTACCTCTTCCTATTGCAAATATATGTGTTGCCAATAAGTGTTACATAATGCCAATAAAACATAAGTGTGACATAAGAAGATACTTATAATATCTTTTCTTTGTTTCATTTTATCCCTATTAATTTTCAATAGGTCAATTTGTAAAGTTTTCATATGGATGTGTGCATGTGATCACTATCTTGTTGCTCAAATTCAACTGTTTTCTTCATCATTCAAACTATGTTAATGGCCTCATCAACTATAAACTTTAGTGCAGCCACAAATATAATTTTGCTGTCCAACCCAACCATGTTCCCTTTTTAATAGATATTTGCTTGTCACAGTTTTTTAGATTGCATAGTCATTGTTTAGACTTTTGCACATAAAGTCTCGTAATGTGGCCATTAATGAATATTTTTTTTAATGTCAGAATCCTATAATTTCGAAAATATTTTATCATATCCTGTTCCGTAGATGGAAAGTCCCAAATGTTTATTAATTTTTCAAACTGTGACAGAAAGACAAACAGCAATAATTTATATCATTCATTACAAACACTAAACTGGCTTATCCCTAAAATGAATAAAAACTACAGAACAGGAATTCTGCTTTTTCAGAATTTAGTGTCGCCCTCGGCATTTCTGTTACTTCATTTTCTTCTGGTGGACTGGTGGTTTCTATTATTACGAAACAGCCATTATAAATGAAGAGTTAGGTGAAGATGGAAGAGCAGTCATAAAAAGTTAGAACTTTGATTTTCTGGTCAGAATGGAAAAAAAAAAATGGCCATAATTTTTTTAAAGAAAATAACTCGATTAAGCGGGACTCTACTGTAGTGCAAAACATATTTCAATTTTAAGACTTAAAGCACACGCTTTTATTTTATGTAAAATGATGTCATTTGCATTAATATAGATATTTAAAATTGAATACAGTTTATAATAGCTCCATGTTTTATCATAAATCCTTCATTTATATTTTTCTCAAAATAGCACATATCTTAATTACATTTTTTCAGTTTTTATGGGAAAATGACAACAAGAAGATATAATTGCTATTTTTCAACTATTTTTCCTTTACTTTCTACAGAAATGGAGTACATGAGTTGCCAAAATGAAACAAATGTCACTGAAAACTACAAAAAAATTAATATTGCAAAAATAAATGGAGATGCAGTTTTCAAACAAATTGCATTAAAAAGTACTTTTTTCCCCAATACGACGGCATAAACATTGAAAATGTGCAATGCTTAGAAGTTTTAAAAAAGGCTGTAGAGTATTTAATCGCACAATGAAACATCAGCTTTTGTTTTACGGCTGGCTTATACAAGGTAACGTTATTTATTGGAGACTACGCAAAATAAGCTGGGAGAGAGAAATAGCACACCGGGACCTAATAGAATATGCACACCATGTGTGATGTGCAGTTGACAACAGTGAACGTGACATAATGCTTATCCATTATTAGTATTAAATCACATTGCTAGGTGGCAGATTTAGTTTACTGTGAATTGTTGACGGAAAGTAAATGAGTACCAAAAAGAAAGCAAATAAATAAAATTTTTAAAACAAACAGTTTCTATCAATTAAATACATTCAATATCTCATTAGGATTAATAGAAAATATGTACACTTACCAAACAAAAACATCTGTTGAGCAATCTAAAATGTAGACATTCTTTGTGTCCAGAATTTTCTTTTCAAGTTTATTTTGCTTAATTTCCACTGAAAAAAAAAAGAAAAAGTTTAAAATAATTTCTTAGATTAAATTTTACACATAAGTATGATAAAATCATCAACTTTAAAATAAATAAATCTACCATAAATATATTTATTTATTACAGTCACAGCTTCAATTCTCAAAAAGCTTTTAATGATTACATATATTATTTTAATGATTACTTTTATTAAAATAAATGAATACACATTTTTTATTTAGAACTCGGATAGGATCTATGAAAAATTATGTGCCCCCCCCCCCCCCCCCCCCCTGTAATGGGAGGAAAAGGTAGCTTCCGTATTACTTAGTTTTAAGAATTCAGCTACTTTTAACTGAAAACAAGAACGCTAAAATGTGTGGAACTAGAATATAGGCGATTTTCAGTTTTCAGCAATACTGAATTTGAATGATAATTTCGAGAAATTAGAGAGGTATTGTCAAGTTGGATACACTTATTGCAACCTATTTTTGTCACCAAATTTGGCAATAATTTGCCAATTATCGAAGAGCTTTGCGAGAATTGGATGCTAGTGGACATTGTTACTACACACATATACGTGTTTATGTGCAAATAATTTTCTTTTAAACATGATTTTAAATATTACAATGTATGATATGAGAATTGCAATAATAGTTGCAACCATAAAATTAAACCTGCGAGAAACCACATTAACTGAAACCTAAATTAACAGGGAACACAATTACAAAAGAACCCCTTATTTTAAATCTCCTGTCTAATCTCAAAATGTCAGCCACCCTAGAATTTTAAACTACTATATCTCAGCCATTTTTTATGACAAAGACGAAACAAAAAATGCTATGGAATCTTTGCACGAAGGCCTAAAACTTAAGGAAGAAATTTTGGATTTCTAAGTTTTCTGTATATTCTTTTGAGTTTGAAATCTTTAAGTGGCTGCCATTTTGAAACAAGATGATGGATAAAGTTAGCCAATGAACTCTGTCAAGAACTTGGTCTCTACATAAATTCTACATATGCTCAACCACCTCCAAATTGGTTTCTAAATCGCTTATTAATTAACATGACAAAATTCAGATATATAAATATATCTACATTTGAATGGAGGGAGGTTTTGGGGTCTATGGTTCATGATAATTAAAAATGTATTAAAAATTTCAAGAACTGCTTTCCTTTGGATGGCAGCGATAGTAGCTTCTTACTTTTTGTAGAAATAACAGAATAAACACAGACTTAAAAAAAAGGGGGGGGGGGGGGGGTAATTGGGTTTAAAGCAATGATGTGCTTTTTCCAAGGATACATTTTTGAAGTAGCTTAGCAGTTGACTCTTACATTGCTATGTAGTATTAAAATATGACATTGAAGGATTGGCAAAATGTCTAGTATCAGTCCTCATCTTAAAAACATTTACCCTTTTAAGAAATCACTCAAAGACAAACCATCACAAAATAGTTATTTTCTTGATTCTAATTGAGAGTACTCATAAACATTTGTTAGAAACAAAAATAAAAGCTCTGATTAAATACCAAATGCACAATTTTTAACATTCTAACAACAAGAAAAGAAAGAAAAGAAAAAGAAAATACATGCTTTACAATAAAGAATGCTAAACACAATTATAAAGCGGAAGATATAGCCGATCCCTTTTACTCTTCCATAGTTATACACACAAAAGACAATACAAGACATGGTGAGGACAGCTTAAAGAGAAAGAGCACAACTAATCACAAAAGGTGTGTAAGAATGGAAATAAATAAAATCACTGCAGACATATACTGGATAACATGCAAAAGTTACAATAGAATAAAAGAATAAAGTATGAAAAGGAAAGATATTTGTAAAATAAAAATAAAACATGTAAAAATTGTTTACAGTTTACTTTTTAAATAATTTTATTTTATTTTTTTATAGTTAAAAAAATAAATAAATAAATGACAATATAAATATTGAATAAAGAAAATCTATATATTTTAAACACAAGACTTTTTTTTTTTTTTTGTTAATTATTAGAAGAAAAAAATAATATAGTCCATTCCAAAATCAGACCAACTGAAAGTAATGCATTTAATGCAATGTTAATATTGTCTGAATAATAATGAAAGGCTGGAAAATGTCATTTGAAACCTCAATGATAACAATGCTTTACTTACATTAAGATCAACTTTTCTCTATCTTTAAAACATTTAGAATAATAAAAGCATAATTTATGAATAAAAAGTACTAATAAATATTCACAGAAAACACATGAGAATTTCTGTTAAGACGAGTACACATTTCTATAATCAGATGTATGATTTGTAAAGGTTAAAAGATGGCTACAAAATATCTCATCCTACATTTTGATGGCTACAGAAAACGATAAACCAAATAAGAAACATGTGATAAATGTGATTATTTGTTCGACAGGCCAGAAAAAATAATTTAATCTTCTTTGACTGCCATCTACACTACAAACGGCATGATTTATTGATATCAATAATATTAGATAATAATAAGTTAAATTTATTTATAATGATACTTTTTTCAGTTAACATTTTATTAAAGAGCAAAAATCAGTTTAATTAAAGTGTGAAAAAGCATTTTAGCCAATGGTAAAAAGTTATATTAAAATATTAAACAAACTGGTGTGATACAATAATTGGAAAAAAATCTTAATAAAACCATAAAATTAAGAAATACTCTAGGCCTTTCAAAAGAATTCTCTTTCTTCTTCAGGTTCTTATGCTGTCTGCAGTTTATAAAAACTTGCTCAGTTCAACAATATAACTTTCTTTTAAAAATTATTATTAATATTTTGGTATTTAATTTTTATATTTGTAAATGTTATTAATTTTTAATCTCTATTTTATTCACTTTTTTAAATTATTATCATTACATCTAATTTGTTTTTAATTCTTTAATTTATATATTTATTTTATTTTTTGTTTACTATATCAGTGATTGAACAGCATGGACCTCATTTTGGAGCAGAAAAAAGCCATTTTAGAGCAGCAAAAACGCTCATTTTGGAGCAGAAAATAACTATTTTAGAGCAGAAAAAAGGCTCATTTTGGAGCAGAAAATAACTATTTTCAAGTATCAAAACATCATTTTGGTATTCTTTGACGAAATTCACGTTTTTTCTGCAATTATTTGACGAAAGTCGCATTTTTTTCTGCGATTCTTTAACGAAAGTCGCGTTTTTTCCACAACTCTTTCAACAAAATTCGCATTCTTTCGCAATCCTTTGATGAAATTCGCATTTTTTTCGGATCATTTGTTGAAATCAGTGTGTTTTTTTTAAATCTTTTGACGGAATTTGCAGTTTTTCGCAATCTTTTGACATTGCGGTTTTTTGCGACCTTTTGAGGAAATTTGTGGATTTTCCTGCGATCTTTTAATGAAATTCGCGTTTTTTCACAATCTTTTGACCCTGTTTTGTTCGTTTTTTGACGAAATTAGCGATCCTTTGACAAAATTCACGTTTTTTTCGCGATCCTTTGACAAAATTCGCGTGTTTTTTGCGATCTTTTGACGAAATTCGCATGTTTTTTGCGGCCTTTTGATGAAATTTGCGTTTTTTTAGCGCTATTTTAACGAAAGTAGCGTTTTTTCACGATTTTTTGACAGTGTTTTGTTCGTTTTTTGACGAAGTTAGCTACACTTTGGCAAAATTAACGTTTTTTTTTTTTTTTGTGATCCTTTGATGAAATTCGCGTGTTTTTCGCGATCTTTTGAAGAAATTTGCGTTTTTTTCGCACTCTTTTGATGAAATTTGCGGATTTTTTTCCGCGTTATTTTAACGAAAACGCGTTTTTTCACAATCTTTTGACCCTGTTTTGTTCGTTTTTTGACGAAATTAGCGATCATTTGAAAAATTCACGTTTTTTCTCGCGATCCTTTGACAAAATTCGCTTGTTTTTGCGATCTCTTGACGAAATTCGCGGGTTTTTTTTGCGACCTTTTAACGAAAGTAGCATTTTTTTGCGATCTTTTGATGAAGTTAGAGCTCTTTTGACAAAATTCACGTTTTTTCTCGCGATCCTTTGACAAAATTCGCTTGTTTTTCGCGATCTTTTGACGAAATGCGCGTGTTTTTTGCGACCTTTTAACGAAAGTAGCATTTTTTCGCGATCTTTTGACCGTGTTTTGATGAAGTTAGCGCTCTTTTGACAAAATTCACGTTTTTTTTCGCGATCTTTTGTCGAAATTCGCGTGTTTTTCGCTATCTTTTGTCGAAATTTGAGACCTTTTGATGAAATTTGCGGGTTTTTTTCTCCATTTTTAAAATAAATTAGCATTTTTTCACGATCTTTTGACCGTGTTTTGTTCGTTTTTTGACGAAATTAACGATCTTTAGAGAAAATTCACGTTTTTCTCGCGATCTTTTCACGAAATTCGCGTGTTTTTCGCGATCTTTTGATGAAATTCGTGTGTTTTTTGCGATATTTTGACAAAATTCGTGTGTTTTTCGCGCTCTTTTGACAAAATTCGCGTGTTTTTCCCGATCTTTCGACAAAATTTGCATTTCATTCGCGATCTTTAAACGAAATCATGTTTTTTCGCGATCTTTGGACCACTTTTGTTCGTTTTTTGACGAAATTAGCGGTCCTTTGTTAAAATTCACTTTTTTTTTCGTGATCATTTGAGAAACATCGCGTGTTTTTCGCGATCTTTTGACCTAATTCGCATGTTTTTCTCAATCTTTTGGCGAAATTCGGGTGGAAAATGATCGATTTGTCTCAAGAATTATTGAATTGGCGCAGTTGGGAGCAATTTTGTTGAAGAATGATCGTTTTGGCGCAGAAATGCGCAGCATTTTCGATTTGGCGCAATTGGCGCAGCTGTTCCATCACTGCTATATATATATCTTTTATTTTTGCTTGTCTGCCTTTAACTTTTCTGGCTCTGTTTTTATTCAATTTGCTTCATCATTCTCCTTCTGTCCAGTGTTCTTCTGATCATGTAATGCTCTTGTGGCTGATGCCTATTGGTTATTTTCTTTCACATGTCCATTTCCTTTCAGTCTTGCTCCTGCCTTCTAAATGGTAGCATGTCCTTTTGTGTCTGAAGAACAAAGTCAAAGTTCTTTCTAAAGGCCTAACACATTTCTTAGTTTTACGGTGTCAAGAAGATTTTTTGCCTTAGTGATTAAATTCTTTTTAATATCAAAATACAGCATTATTTATTATCCTGGTGTCAAACAAACTTCACCCAAGAAAAAGGGGAAAAACTTGTTCTGCAGTTGTTTTCCTGGGGAAATTTCCATAATAGGGCCCAACGTGAATTGAAGCATGTATTGGGGCTAGCATTATTCTACTTTGATGCCAACCTTGCCGGTAGATCTAATCTCTATAATAATAGCCTAAGTCATGTGATTGTCATCAACAGTTCCGGGATGACCGCTTCCCCTTTTATATGCCAGGCAGCCATTTTGGTACTTTAAAGTTAGCCGGGCACAGGTGATAAATCGCCAAATATTGTTCCATCGCCATCATTTCATCTACATTATAATAGTCCAATTCCTCTGACTGTCTTAAACAATTACGAGCTTTTCATATACAAGGTGGCGATTTTTTATCAAAATTATTTTTTTTAAATAAAACTACATAAAAGTTGCCATGATCGCAAATAATTCTTGGTAAGTTTATGTTAGCCTGGCGCAAATCTCAAAAAGAGTATTTTTTAACTCGCCAGTTAGCATTTTTAGGTGCGTTTGTAATTATATAAATACGTAGCACCTATAGTCGTCGTTCAGTCCGTCCGTCTGTCCGCATGTAACAGAGCAAAAACTACCCAACCGAATGGTCTGAAATTTCAAATATATGATTGTTGCGAAATTTTGTCGAGCCATTTCAAATTTTATGAAAATCGGATGTATAGTTTAATTACAGGGACAGTCAAAAGTTTTTCTTTACATTACGGCCAATGGGAAAAATTATTGCAAGTGCATTTTAATGATATTACAGCCTTCCGAATGATCTGAAATTTTAAAGATATAATTGTTGCAAAATTTTGTCGAGCCCTTTCAAATTTTAGGAAAATCGGTTGTATAGTTTAATTACAGGGACAGTCAAAAGTTTTTCCTTACATTACGGCGAATGGGAAAAATTATTGCAAGTGCATTTTAATGATATTAGAGCTTCCGAATGATCTGAAATTTTAAAGATATAACTGTTGCAAAATTTTATCGAGCCCTTTCAAATTTTAGGAAAATCGGATGTATAGTTTAATTACAGGGACAGTCAAAACTTTTACTTTACATTACGACCAATGGGAAAAATTATTTGCAAGTGGATTTTAATGATATTAGAGCCTTCCGAATGATCTGAAATTTTAAAGATATAACTGTTGCAAAATTTTGTCGAGCCCTTTCAAATTTTAGGAAAATCGGATGTATAGTTTAATTACAGGGACAGTCAAAAGTTTTCTTTACATTACGGCCAATGGGAAAAATTATTGCAAGTGCATTTTAATGATATTACAGCCTTCCGAATGGTCTGAAATTTTAAAGATATAATTGTTGCAAAATTTTGTTGAGCTATTCAAATTTTAGAAAATCGGATGTATAGTTTAATTACAGGGACAGTCAAAAGTGTTCCGTTACATTACGGGGAATGGGAAAAAAATATTGGAAGTGCATTTTAATGATGTATCAGACTATGCGCTTTATGAAGTGCAAAAAATTATACATTCAGTACAATATGGGGTGCAAAAAATAATTATAAAACTAGTTATAGTACGAACGCACCTCATTTGCCACGTTTGACGAGCAATTTCCAACTTGTTTATTTTTCACTTGGTAAATTAAAACAATAAATTGATGTTGAAATTAAATGTCATGGTTTATGGTATTATTATTATTTTTCTTTTCTTTTATTTCAAAAAAAAAAAAAAAAAGAAAGAAAAAGAAAGACTTTAATGGAATACGAAAAATGAGCGAGAACAATGTTTGGCGATTTATCACCTGCTCCCGGAAAACAAAAAATACCGAGTTCTTGATTCCTCTATTGGAATCTTCCGATTTAGCGAAGGATGGGCCGAGTGAAATAAAGTAACATTATACAATGCTTAGCATAAATTTTAAGAGAAACCAAATTGGTCACCAAGGGCAGCTAGTTATGAAATATTAGCTACTTTCCGGGTGCATAGAGCATACCACATACTATTTACAAAAATTTCAAGTTTCATTTCAATTTTTGGCAGTTCTTGTCCACTTTTATGCTTTCAGCACTGATTTCCGCTTGAAATTGATTTTTCTTGCAGACAACACAGACTCTGAAAAATTGATTTCTAGATCCTAAATGTCTCTAATCTACTGTTTTCAATCTCAATCATTAAACCAGTTTTGAGAAACTCAGTAATATACATACCACACACACCCACCCATATATGCAAGAATTTCTTATTTAATAGTATACGATTTCATTAATTGGCAGTTCTTGTATATTTTACATACATTGTACAATTCTTTTCTTGGTGAAGGTTCCATAATTGGGTTCAAAGCCAATTTGCATATGTTTTCATTAACCACACTTCATTTTTGTTACTCTTATACAGTTACATTTGTATATTGCTTTGTTTGACGCCAATCTACAGATCCACTTATGGAAAATTAGCCATTTTACCTATGCAAAGAGTAAGTATAACATGACAAATTGTCTCTTTTTTATATACAACACATTAGAAGAGATCTGCACGGGCCGAGCTCAGGCCTATTTTCATTCATGGCACTTGGGCCTTACTGTTTTCTGAAGTCTCGGGTCGGGCTGGGCTCGGGCCTTACTTTTTTCCTGAAGGTTCGGCCGGGCCTAACTTATTTTTTCTGCACACATCCGGGTACTGGTTTCATTTCTAATCTTCATGGCCAAAATTTTCATTCCTAGTTTTCAGCCACCCCGTATGAAAATCATTGTCTCGAAATGGCCTGGTCCATTCAAAGGTCAGTAAAATTAGGCTTGGCACAAATTTTTTGTCAAAAAATGCATACATTTTTAAATCGCCATTATTCTACAATTAAACATTCAAATTCATTCTTTTTAAAGAGTAGTAGATTTCTACACACATTAAAATATAGTAAAACATGTGAAAAAGAACCTGTCTATGACGGAATCTTGTTTTAAACTGAAAAACGTGTGATCCATGCAAAATTAATATACTACTTAATACTACGTAAGAAAATTATAAAAATTAATAACAAACAAAATTAATATACTACGTAAGAAAATAATATATAATACATTTACACTTGCTAAGAAGGGAACTTGTCTATAACGCATTTTTTTTTTTCTTTTCTATGCAATTCAGTCTTAGATTTTACTGTATAGCATTTTTTAGATATTTAACACTTCAATACATGGAATATGGATTAACAATATTAATGATAGCTGAAACATTTACATACAAGAAATAGAGATTCGTTAAAAAAATAAATATCACACTTTGCGGCACTTCTATAAAAATGAAGATTATAAACATGAAAAGAAAAGTTAAGATAAATATTTTTGGCTTGATCTCCTCGTACGAGAAAAACTTTTAACCAAATCAACATAAAAATCAATGTTTTGTAGAAATTCACTCGGGCCGGGACAGGCTTGGGCCGAACTTTCAACTTTTTTACCGGGCCGGGCCAATATTTTTTTTTGTACGGGCCGGGCCGAAATTTTTTTCTCTGAGTCGGGCCGGGCCTGGGCCTGGAAATGTCGGCCTGTGCAGACCTCTACAACACATACTATTTGCTATCTTTTTACAATTTAAATTTTTGGCAGTTCTTCTTTGGTACCCTACTTTTTTCGATGTTTTCTACCAGTGCAAAGAAAGGATAGCCGATAAAGATACTCTTTCCTGAGTATGATACTCAAAAAGATTGATTTCTTGACCCCAAAAAAGAACCCTAATTTGTTGTTTTCTAGAAAATCTATTTTCTAGAAGAGCTATTTTTGAGAACCCAAAAACATATAAATAAATAAGTTTAATAAGATAAGTGTTTCATCATCTTCAGAAAGTGAAAGTAAAATGCCTGTGAAATAATTTTACATGATATAATAGATTTTATGTATAAATAAATTACCTTGTGGTAATTCTAAATACCCCATGCCGAGCCCAACCTGATACAGAGTAGGGCGAATAAGGACGAAAGTATCACACTCATTTTCAGTTGGCGGAGGAACGTCAATAATATCTTCTACTCCAAGAAGTTTTAAAAAATCAGCATTAATATCACCTTGAGAGAGAGTAATGATTTCTGAAAGATTTTTCCTTTCGTTTTTATTCATTTTCTCAGCCAAAAGCCTAATAAGCAAACAAATAATAATTAAGATGAACATCAATGTAATTAACCACAAATTTTACATTCTTATTATAGTTACAATAACTTATCAATGTTTTTCTTTAACAACAATTTACATTTCTTCCCACTACTACATTAATATTAATACAAAAACGGCAATTTTAATGATAACCTTTCATAAAATACTCAGTGTTAAAATGTTTATGCAATTTGCAATATTAAAAAAATATTTTATACAATCAAAACTTATTCTTACACTCTTTTATTTAATTCAATCTTGTTTTTGTACATAAAAATGGAATTTTATAATTGATTTTTAAACACTTCATGATACGCCAAAATTACAAAAATTACCTTTACAAGCATATCTCTGATGACAATACAGCATTTTAATATATTTTTTAACTTCACTAAAAATTAATACATTAATTTTTAGGCTTTTTTCCCAATAAATCACCAAGTATTTTCTGTAACGCATACAATTCTATAGGCATTAAAATTACAGTGGATTTAATTATGCGTAAGTAAACGAATGCCAAAATATGCCATAAACTGCAACAACGAAATATTTTAAAGGCTGAAATGTGGAAAATAAATTATAAATAAAAAAAGAAGAGTAATATATTTTTTAAAAATATGCTTTTATCTATTAATAGTTTAATATTAATTACTATATAATGCATAATAAATGTATAATATAGTAAATGTTATAAATATAGTATTAATAAATATGACTGTACAAAGAGAAGTCAATTTAGAAATCCTAAAAAGACAGTTGAAATAATGTTTCATATTTCCTTTCTTGTTGCCATATTCAATAGAAACAGAGCAAAAATTATATATTTTTAGCTCACAGGCTATCAAAGCCTGAGAGCTTATGTGGCCGCCGGTTCTGTATGTATGTACGTACATTCGTAAGGCGATAACTCGATAGAAATATCAGATTTGCTTCAAATTTTTTTTCTAGGTTCATTCTGACAAGGCGGTTCTTTAATTAGTTTTGGGGGTTTATTGGCTAAGCATAAAGGGGGGAACAGGGGGCTAATCTCCCCCCATTAACTTAGATAAATGGGTTTTTCATGCAGAATAGCAGAATTATCAGATTTTCTTCAAATTTTAGTATACACGTTAATTCTGATAATGAGCTTCCCTGATTAGATTTGATAGTTCATTGTTTAAGTCTAAATGGGGGGGGGGGGGGGACGGGAGCTAATACTACCTTAATTTAGGTAAATGGATTTTTCTATCCAATTTGCTTCAAATTTAGTATACTGGTTTATTCTGATAAGGCACTTCCCTGATTAGATTTGGAAGTTCACTGGTTAAATATAAAGGTGGGAACGGGGGGCTAATACCCCCGTAATTTAGATAAAAGGGTTTTTCTATCCGATTTGCTTCAAATTTGGTATACCGGTTTATTTTGATAAGGTGCTTCCCTGATGACATGGAGGCTCATTGGTTAAGTATAAAGAGGGGAAACGGAGGAGGGGGGAAAGGGGCTACCCCCTTTATTTATTTTTCATATAATATACAATTAATGTAAATAGCCTGTGAGCTCAATGCCATCAATTTAACTGGGCGCTTTTCTTTTTTATTTAATAAATTCATTTGAATATTAATGTGAAAATAAAAATCACAAAATTACTGAATGGTGCATATAAAATAAATTAAAAACTATACAAACATTAAAAAATTAAAATAATCAGTGCTTCAGTCCTCTATGAGAATGACTGAAATGTTGATTATTGTAATTTTTTAATGTTTATATAGTTTTTAATTTATGTTATATACATATTGAACTTTTCATGGTATAAATGCCCAATTCTTTTATTAAATTCATTTGCTTGTGTTTTATACCAATTGTAAAAAAAGAGGGGAATTTTTCATAATTGAGTTCGGTGACCAGGCCAAATAAATGTATTGTAATGGAAATTTTGGGGGAAAAACCTTAATTATAGTAAAAAACTTACGTGTGATTTTCAAGATGAACATTGAATGTTTATAAAAACTATTTTTACTTTTATACTCATTTTATGTCAGCAATAATCACTTTACATATATATACTGGAGGAAAATGACAAGATATTCACCAATGATCTTTTGCTTTAAAATTAGTTTTTTTACTTCTATATATAACTATTAAAGACATCTGATTAGGCAACTATTTTATGGTAGCCAATTTTATGAATGAATTAAATGTGCAAGATTTCACATATTTATAACAAACACTATGGAATTAAGCATACTGCAAAACCCTTTAAAGAATGACTAAATTGATCAAAATTCTCCCAAAACCAGAGAAAATAAAGTTTTTATAAGATTGTCATCAGTACGGTTAGCCTTTTATTAATAAATAACAAACTTTTTCGCACCTGGTGTTGCCTGGACGGACTTACAGAAAGGTATTGTCTATTAATAGTTATTTTTTTTTTGTAGTTTTATCTGGGCCATGTGTAGCAATTTAAAATTGCAGAAAAACAAAAAAATATGAAAATGACCTTCAGAAAATAATTTTTTGAAATATTAGATATCATATTTTTCAAAATGAAAGATACCATCAGTACCATAAAAGTACTAGGTAGGATTTTTTTTTTATATATAACTTTATCCTATTGCAATTTTAAAATGCACACACACACACAAAAAAAAACCTGTCTATTGAAAAGATCTTCAGAAAAATGATTTTTTTTTTTTTTTAAGTAAATATTCATATACATATATATATTTTGTAAATTGGAAGATACCCTCAGTATCCTGAAAAAAAAATAGTCTAAATGTAGGTATTTTTAAGTATAAGCTAATCATTCTGTACCCAGCGAATGTAATTTAAAAATCCAGAAAAAATAGAATGTGTTCTTCTTGCTTTCGAGCTATTTGCTTGTAAAATCACTTTTCCTAGGGATATACATAGAAGGATAGAAGCAATCATAATGTCAGTGAAGTATCAAAAATTGAAGCTGGTTCATTAGTGTTCAATGAGGGTTTTCAATTAATATTTCATTTAAATATCAAAAAATAAAAAATCTCTCAGGTGAATTGGGACCTGTCTTTGTCTATCCTTATCTAAATTTGCAAACTTCTATGTGCAATGAATTTTCTGAGTGAATGACAATACAGACAAACATCTTTCTTTTTTATAAACATAATTTTTTCAAGTAAAAATTAGTTATGTATTAAGACATTACACAAACATACATAAAATCCACCTTTTAAAAATTTAAAAGAAAAAAAAAACAAAAGACTTCAACTAGATTTTTTAAAACACGAAATAATTTAAATGATTCAAATTAGCAATTAGCAAATTATTTAGCTTAATTATAACAAAGTTATTTTTGAATGATTTCAATTATGAAATTATGATTATTAAAAAATATGAAATAATGAGAGACTAGTCATAACATTTCTGATTCGACATAAAAGTTCATGTTTCCTCATGAACTGTATATAGCTTTCTATTTCTACAGTATGATGTTTCCAGTTTTAAATATTACACACAAAGAAATTTTAAGAACAGAATCAAACTTTGTACTATATTCAGCTAGAATGGCATCTATCTATCACAAAAACAATTAAATATGCTGTTTAAATAAATTCTTATTGCTTCATAATTTATGTTAATTTGTTCAGTTTTTTTTTTTTTTTTTTAATGAATATTATTTATTTCCCAATCTATACTCTATACTAATATTATAAAGAGGTAAAAATTGTTTATTTGTAGGAGGTAAGCTCTAGAACTACTGAACTGATCCCAAAAGTAATGGTATCAAAATGATGGTGTTAGTCCAACTTAGAACATAGGCTATATTTTATGTCCGTGCCACTGGCCAAAAGGGGGTGAGGAGCAAAAAACGTTCTAAAATTGCGATTTTTGTATTACTGAAGGTCCTAGAAACATGAAATTTGGAATGGTAGTTACTTATAAGATACTAATGACCTCTAAGGACATTTTGTAAAAAAATCGAAATTAAAAAGGGATGAAAATGCACGAAAAGCGTTCTAAAAAGCATTCTAAACGGCGATTTTTACGTAATTTCAGGAAGTACCAAATCGATTTCAAAAATAATGGTGTAAAAATGATGGTGACAAACTTTGCTCCAACATAGGCTACATTTTATGTCGGTGCCACTACCTCTAAAGGGGGTGCAGGAGTAAAAAACGTTCGAAATTGCGATTTTTGTGTTACTGAAGGGTCCAGATACATAGAATTTTCATGGTAGTTACTTATTAGATATAAATTATGTCTAAGAAAATTCGAAATTTAAAAGGGATGAAAATGGACGAAAAACGTTTTAAATTGCGATTTCTATGCAATCTCAGAAAGTACCTAACGGATTTCAAAAGTAATGGTTGGAAATTGATGATGACAGCCCTTGCTTCAATACAGGATCTATTTGATGTCGGCGTCACTACCACCTTGTAGTTGCATTTTGAAAAACATTATAAATTGTGATTTTTGTGATACTGAAGGGGCTAGCAACTTGAAATTTGGCATGGTAATTACTAATGAGATGTAAATACACTCTGAGAAGTGTTCTTAAAAATTTGAAATTTAAAAGGGTTGAAAATGAACAAAAAGCATTCTGAAAATGTTCTAAATAACAATTTCTACGCAGTCTCAGGAAATAAAAACCGATTTCAGAAGTAATGGTTTCAAATTGATGGTGACAGTCCCCGCTCCAACATAGCCTATATTTTACGTTGTTGTCGCTACTACCTGGAGGTTACAGGAGCAAAAAAATTTCCAAGTTGCATTTTTTGTGTTTCTGAGGGGGTCTAACATTTAAATTTGGAATGGTATTTACTTCAAAGATGCAAATGCTTTCTAAGAATTGTCAAAAGAAAATTCCAAATTTAAAAGGATGAAGTGAGCGAAAAGCGTTCTAAATTACGATTTTTATGCAATTGTATGAAATATGAAACTGATTTCAAACATAATGATTGCAAATTGATGATGATAAAACCTGCTCAAACATAAGCTATATTTTATGTCGAGGGTTGCAGGAGGAACAAACTTTCTAAATTGCGATTTCTGCGGTACTGAAGGGGCTAGAAACTTTAAATTTAGCATGGTAGTTACTTATAAAATATAAATGTCCTCTAAGAACAGTCGGAAATAAATTCGAAATTAAAAAGGGGTAAAGCGAAGGGAAGGTGTGAAAAGCATTCTAAAAGAGTCCTAAATTATGATTTATCACTTGGCATATTTCAACTATTACGCGAGCGAAGCCGCGGGCTTTGCTAGTATAATTAGATTTAAAGAAGGGGGGGGGGGGGGGAGGAGAGAGAATAACTAAATATTTCTTTTTTTAGGCATTCACATTACAAAGTACCATTTCTCAATTTACAGAGCGATGTATTTGACACGGTACAAGTTAATTAATACAAGTAATCTATATAATACATTTATATAGCCACATTTTGGCCTCATTAGGACATATTTGAGGCAAAAAAATATGGCTTGGACTGCACATAGACTATTCTAATACTAATGATATTTGATAAACAAAAATATTGGAAAATGTACAACATACAAACTGATAAAAATATAACAGTGTCAAAGAGAATATTTGACACTTCCTTTTTTTAAAAAAATGATTTAAAAAATGTTGAGCATGTCAGCTAAATCATAATGACTAGCCAAATATGTTAATTTAACTTAGACATTCAAAGCACTTACAATTCTTCTTGGAATAGCAAAGATCAATATCAGTTTCAGTTCTCAAATGCTGCTTCATTATCAATAAAATTAACAAAACAGGGTATTTATGGAAATAGAAATCCTCATCATGCTTCTAAAACAGTCATAGTATATTTTTGGTTTGTATGTTAGATAGGAGGTTTCTAAACTAACATTTAAAAAACAACAGTACAATATCAATATTTTAAGGAAATTTTCCACTATCTCCTGAGCTGCATTTATTACTGGGTCAAGGGTTGCAGTTGGACAATCTGATCTACATGAAGCATAAAAGCCAGCAACAAAGTAAAAACAAAATTGAAAACATTAGCAATCAATGTAGAAGTTTCTTTTCAAAAACGTGTTGAAAACAATTTATCAGTACACAATAAAGCCTAGATGCACTGAGAACTTCATTAAAATGCACATATTTCAAACTGAATTTAAATACATAAAAATAACTTAGCAATTTCTTAAAAAGGTATATTTTACAAAGCATAAAATAAACATACAAGATTTACAAATCTAAAAATCAAAATTTACAATTTATAAATAGAAAAGTAATATCTTACCTCGCTTTAGACTTTACTGTATTTTTCGATTTTTTTCCATTCCAAATGAAAATTTTTTTACCAGCATCAAGTAGAAACACATATCGTGGATCTAATGAATTATATTCAACAGGAAACTGTGAAGAAAGAGTTTTTTTAAGAAAGAGGTTTTCAAATAAACACAGAAGCAAAATTTTCTTTATTAATTTGCAGCATTAAAATTTATCTTATCAACCACATTGGATCTACGCTACTATCATAAAAAATGTGCTGAAGTTCAAAATTTAATTTGTAGTTAAATGCAATGTATTGAATAAGCAAAAGAGAAATAATCTCATACATAAAATAAAGTTAAAAAAAAAATAAACATAACTGGATCTTTTAAAATAATTTATTATATTTGCCATTTACTGTTATTGAAAGCATGGTAAGAAGTTATCTGAACTGTTTAGTAGGGTATTTTTAAGCTGTTAAGCCAATCTGCAGGGTCTAACATAATCTGCAGTGCATGGTTTCTGCTACTGGGCAAATAAGTGCATAACTTTACAATAAATAAAAAAATATAATACAATGAAGAATTTTTTTACCGATTCAATATGAAGAATACGATTGTTAGTTTCCAATCTATACAACCTGGATATATATTCCTAAAATAAATAAAAATAAGTGACAGATTATAATGCATGTATTAATACAGAAAATAACTTTTTGAAAATTTTCTAATTTTTATTAAATTAATCTTTTTATTTAAGTCTTTACATTGTTAATAGAATAATTGTATAAAAATTAAGAACTTTTGAAACTTATATGTCCACAAACAAAATGTTACGGAGTTTTTAAAAAAGTGTAATAAGCTAAAGGTACTTATTTATTTTAATTCTGGAAATTTAGTGTTAATGCTCTTTTCACCCTTTAAATGTGGAAAGTTCTTTCTTTTATTATTATTTAGAATTTTATTTTAGCTATTAAAGTATAAATGGATGCATATTATAAGAAAATATAAATTAATTTTTGATTAAATCTTTTGAACGTTTAAAGTAATGCAAATGTATTTCAATTTTACACACACACCCACATATATGAATATGAAATAGGTGGAAAAAATAGTATTTAAATGTTTGATTGTCCAGGAACAAAACTAGAAAAACTTTGATATTTTAAAATTAAATTTTTCCAACTTATGTTTTCACATCATAATCTTTACTTCTATACTAATTAAACAAAAACATAATTTGAAGAACAAATTTAAAAAACAAAATTTATTTCCTACATTGTTTAAGCCCAAGAAGGGACAGATATTAAGTTATTTCATTCAATTAGTTCTACATTTAATGTTAAATTTTTGTAACAAATTAGTTAAGCCAAATGAACATTAAAAAATAAAAATAAAATTCCTACAATATGTTTCTTAAAAGACCCTAAAAAATTAGATTCCGTTCAAATGAAATCGAAATAAATCTTAGGCTTCTTCCATTTCTAATTGAAAATATTTGTATTGCAGATTTTGTATTATGTTTATGACAATTGTGCATAAAATGATAAGATACATGCAAAATACAAAACTTAAAAAAAGTCTAAGATTTATTTCGATTTCATTTGAATCGGAATCTAATTTTTTAGGGTGTTTTAAGTGTCATATTGTATGAATTTTCTTTTCTATTTTTTAATCTTCAATTGGCTTAACTAATTTGTTACAAAAATTGAACATTAAATGTAGAACTAATTGAATGAAATAACTTAATATCTGTCCCTTCTTGGGCTTAAACAGTGTAGGAAATAAATTTTGTTTTTTTAATTTGTTCTTCAAATTATGTTTTTGTTTAATATGTCAAGTTTTTTAATAACTAATGCACTCAGACGAACGCACTTCAAAATTAATAGAGAGTATCATCACCAGGCTTTGATGTATGCAGTATTGCATCACAATGTGGGATGCAGCTTACCAATGTGTAATTCAAAATGTTTCCCCACTGTAGTAATGCAGGTTGCGGTAGTTTGGACAAAAATTTCTAATCTGAACGTAAAAAATTCTATAATCAAAACATAAAAAATTAACTTCACTTAAATTTAGATACCCTATTTAAGACTCAGGAACGCTATGAATGTAAATGTAAATTGTGTTGAATCCTTACTGCTAATATTTAACAATATTATAGCTGTGATAGTAAAAAATAAAAAATAAAAGTTTTACTTAAATTTTGTTACCTTATTTTCTCCCAAGGGGTGATATAAACACATCAGAAAATTATTACCTAAGTTTAACTTGGGGTATAAATAGTTCTCATCTCAGAAAAAAAATACATTTTAAAATTTAAGTTATGTAATTCCCCACTAAGTTCGCTACCTGCGTAAAAATAGCTATCCACTAGAAACTTTTTACTAAAACATAAACTTGACCAAAGCAAAAACTTATTCTGAAAATATTCTTTTTATTTCCACTATGACGCCATATTCACCTTTTTAATTAAAAAAAAAAAAAAAAAAAAAAAAAACTAGCTCAATTTTAATATTTCACGTGAAAATCTTTCAACTAAAAAGAAATAAATTATTATTACGGCTTTTGAAATTTTTGCAACAATGAAGTAAAAATGTTACATTTTCTATGAAAAATGTCCGTTGATTTTTAATGAAAAAAGCGAAAATTGGAATTATTAAGAAAAATATTTGAATAATGTAAAATAAAAAATTGGCCCATGCTTCTCTCTGGATTATAATTCAGTCATATGCAAACGCATTTCACCATTCGTTTTGAACCTGACGTCAGGCAAACTTTTTTACACTTTAAATTTATAATATCATTAGAATTAGTAAAGAATAAAAAATGAGTGGCATCAGGGACAAAAAGGTGGGAAGAAAAAATGAAAAAGTTATGATCTCCATAGACTTTTCAATGTTAAATTAAAATTGAGAAGTGACACTGGAAATAAATAAGTATTGCGCTGCCGCGCAATACTTAAATAAAAGAAAAATTTTGTGTGTGTGTTTATGATGGCTAAGAACATCTATCACACATACTGTCTGCAATTTTTCTTTTAAATAGATGATGTCAAGTGCAAATGCACCTGCCTTTCAGATTTTTTTATTTTTTATTGAACAAAAAAAATTATGTATTTCTCAGATTTTCCAAGTTCACCAGTAATTTTGAGGCACTCATAAAAGCAATCTAATTCAATTTTTTTCCACAATGTACTTAATTCATCCCACATTTTTCAGAAAATGTATTCTGAATTCGTGCTACAACTTTTGAATTTTTTCAGATTTTTTTTTTAAAGTTTCCATTTTGCCCAAAATGAAAACTTTGGTTTTTATAAGCTATATCGATTTGGCACCTTAGCTATTCAATCTTATATTTTATATGCCAGTGCAGAGAAAACTCAGCAATCACTAAAAATCAGAAAATATCAACATCCTAAATTTATATGAGAGAACATGAAACATTATGAAAGATCCAAAGAAAATTTTCTGTACCTTGGGTTTACCAGAATAATTCGTTTATCAGCAAACTCTGTTGCTATTACAATGAACTTCCTTGAGAAGGAAGAATGCAAAAAGAAAAACGAAGTTCATGCCTCCATAAACTTGGATTTTATTTCAAATTTTATTTATTTTCTTTTTAATGCTTTGCTTTTAAAGATTTTAATTTGAATGAAATAAGTGCTTTTTAATAAAATAATTTTTTTTTATGATTGTTGTTTTAACAATTTATCAGGTACAAACTAAATTTTCAGAGTTGTTTTTTTTTTGTGTGTGGGGGGGGTGGGGGGGGGGGGTAAAATTACAAGGCCAGCCTGATACGAAGTTCAAATGTGGAGTGGCTCATGGGCCTATTTCAGGTTGATTTTCTCTCATTAGATCGTTGCTGGACCCACACTCAGGATTTGTTTTTCTTGGCAGACTCGGACTAGGCCAGGTTTGGACAACTCCTGGTGGGTCTGCTAGTATTTAATAAAGAAAAAAAAATTCCATAATAAAACTTTAAGCAGAACATATTACTTTTTACAATCATTATCTACTTGTCAGTGACACTTGTCTTTATCATGCTAAATTTTATGCTATTATACATGGGTCGGCTGAAAAGTCCTGAAACAAAGAAAACAAAATTTTTATTTATTTTTCAACATAATTTCCAGAAAGGCTAATACATCTATCATATCGGTGTTCTAATTTAATTAAACCATCTCTATGATGCAATTCGTCGAACTCCTCAAAATAGCTGTTTATGGCATCAATAATCTCCTCGTTGATCTGAAATCTTCGTCCACCAAGGAATTTTTTGAGGTTAGGGACTAGGTGGTAGTCACTGTGTGCTAAATTTGATGAATAAGGTGGATGTTCAAGCATTTCAAACCTTAATTCATAGATTTTTCCCATTGCGATGATTGACCAATGTGCTGGATGACTGTCATGGTGAAAGAAGATTTTTTTTCGTCAAATGAGGCCGTTTTTTTCTTTACCTTGTTGCTCAAACATTGCAGTAAACTTGTGTAGTACTCACCAGTGATAATTTTACTCTTTTCCAAGTAATCAATAAAAATAATTCCTTTTGCGTCCCAGAAAACACTTGCCATAACCTTGTTAGCTAACAATGTTGACTTTTTCCAGCGCAATCCACTGTTTTGACTGCAATTTGCTTTCAGGAGCGTAGTGGTGAATCCAAACTTCATCCATAGTTATAAGCCGTCTCAAAAATTCTTTGGGATGTTTACGGTTGAGCTCCAAATTCTTACTTGAAACGGTTTTCTGATGCAACATTTGGTCAGATGTCAGCAAATGTGGCACCGGATGTTGTTGTTTATGCCGCTGATGTTTTCACCAAATTGGCGTTGGAAAAAAATCACGATATGACATCTGTACCATAACAGTCACATGAGTTAAACTTTTTTTATTAGAGATGAAAGAAATGTAGTTTAAATTAGTTTGATATATGTGTTTTAAATGAAAGTTATGTATTTTAAATGAAATGAGTGATATGTTTATATTTTAAATCAAATGATGGCGATGGAACAACATTTGGTGATTTATCACCTGCGTCCTTTTAACATAAAAGTACCGAAGTGTCCGTTTGGCGTATAAAAAGTGAAGCGGTCATCCCGGAACTATTGATGACAGTCAAATGCTTTGCGCTTTTATTATATAGATTATTTGCATATTTGTAAAATACAATTTAAACATTAAAAAACGTAGGAAGACACTGTTGATAACCAGGGTCTGTGATAAATAATTAGGGAGCTGTTTATTTATCTTTCACAATATTCGGTTGAAATGATCTTTTACAATTAAAAATGTTATTTATTTTAACAGTAATTCAAATTTTTTTCATGTAGAGGAACACATTTAAAAGATTTTTGCCGAAACGTCAGTGAAGGCTTACTGTGGGGACACGAAAAGTTTTGGTTTCTGTTAGTCTGTCTGTCTGTTCCGCGATAATTGCCACAAAAAGCATCCAATCGGCTTGAAATTCACTGGGCATGTTGATGAGGTACCCGGACTTAGCTGTATAGTTTTTGGTTAAATTTGGTTGGTTCGTTCGGGAAATATGAAACATTTTATTTTGCTCTATATTGCTTTTCTATGGCAAGTCAGACGATTTTCATACTTTCATTTGTTGAAAGAAATGGCTCTTATGAAAAATAGATTTAAATGGTAAGTTTTTGATGCTGAAATTTTTAAATAAGATTATTAAATTATTCCAATTAGTTTGAAATTTTGTCAATATATTTGCGAGATTTTTTTAATTAGGTTTATAATATTGGGGGGAATTTTATGCATGTTTTCCAATAATATAGAGGATTTTGTTTCATCAATTTGACATAATGCATATTTCATTTTTTTCCTTTTCTTTCATCTGTTGCCTAGCAACGTATTTGGTCCTAATAATATTAGTATAATTACGTGTATAATGTTTGAGTAAAGCCAACGTCAAAACGGATGAATTAATGCATTTGTATCTTTGCATATAGATGGATTTTAGCCCAGAAATAAAAATAGGCAATATTTCATTTATTTTGTTCAAATATTTTGCTTAAAAATACAAAAGTTCATTATTTTCATAGAGAATAACGTAACATTTTTCCATAACATTTACCAATATTTCTTTAATTGTTGACAAGAAAATCAAAACCCGGAATAATATTTTCTTTTAAACAATTTTCAATTGAAATGTTTTGTCGTGAAACAGGAAAATGAAAAATAAAATTAAGAATAGTAAAATTAATATGGCGGCATATTGGAAATAAAAAGAAAACTCTAGAGTATTTCTTAATATAACAAGATGAAAAGTTTTGAGTCAGTACGCATAGCAGGTGAATTAGGCGTCATTTATCGAAAACAAAGACGCTGGAATAAAAAGATCTTGGGTAAAATAAAATTAACTATTATTCATGGAGGAAAGAGATAGATGGAGATGCAGTATGCCGTAAAAGCAGTTTGCAATACGATGTGCGTTATCGCTCAGATTTAAAGGCCCTCATTCGGTCCAAACAAAACAAGCACGTGGAACAAGGACCGAATTCTTTGACTTCATCCGTGCATTTTTTCTGTAAAATGAAAATTATCTACTTATATTTAAGCAATAAGCATTCTAAGGTATTCATTGTATTATGAATTAAAAACTGTATTACTAAAAATATTATTCTGGTTTTTTTTCTTTTTTTTTTCTTAAAGCACGTCGAATTTAAATTTTATTAATTTATAAAAAAAAATCTTATGCTTATCCTTATAAATCACAGCGTAAAAAAAATCTAAGATATACTATAACCATCCGCATAATCAATAAAAAATTACGAATGTAAATTTAAATAGACTACGGGGAGTTCAAGGGGGCTCTGCCCCCCTGAATGCAATTTTTGAATTAAAAAGATGAATGCAATTTTAGGTAGATTTCGTATGAAATACTACCTATTGGGATCGTTCCTATGTTGGAATTTCAGAAAAATTTTTGCAGATCTACACCGATCATGACCCCTAGAACCCAAAACCACCCTCAGTAAAAAACTTTATATATCTATCTATCTATCTATCTATCTATATATATATATCACTTTCTTCTGGACACGATAACTTTCGTAATTCTGCACCAATCTCTTCCAAACTGATACACAAAATCAATGGGCATAAAATCTCGGTCAAGTTCGTTAATGGGCAAAATCGGACCAAGGGGAGGGAAATAGGGAGGGGTTTTGTGAAAACAGAAAACACCCCATAACTTCTTAATTTTTGTACATATCAAATCACTTTAAAGTTTTTATTACTTCTAAAAATAGGGCCAAAAATTTATGTATCACAGATTTTTGATAAAGTTAAAAATGGGCTCAAGGGGCGCAAAAAATAGAGTTTTTGGGAGAAAAAAATTCATAACTTCGTCAATTCTCAAGATATCAAATTCAATTAATTTTATTATAAATCTCCTTAACATTATCTAAAACTTTTATATTCACAAGTTTTTGATAGGAGCAATTCGTACCGCAAAAAAAAATTAAAAACGAAAACAAAAAGGGCGTTTGAAGAAGAAAAAAATCCATAACTTCGTCAATTCTCAAGATATCAAATCCAATTAATTTTATCATGAATTTCCTTAACATTATCTACAACTTTTATATTCACAAGTTTTTGATAGGACCAATTCGCACCGCAAAAAAAATTAAAAACGAAAACAAAAAGGGGGTTTGAAGAAGAAAAAAGTCCATAACTCCGTCAATTCAAAAGATATAAAATCCCCATGAATTTATCATATATCTTCTTAATATTGTCTACAACATCTATATAGACAAGTTTTGGATAGGACCAATTCTTAGAGCAAAAACAAATTAAAAATACATACCGGTTGAAGTAAAAAATGATCTTAGTAAGGGTGTATTCAAATCCAAACTGCTTATTTTCTGACTCATTTTACAATTCATTTTTGCTCTCAAAGGCTTCCAATTGGTACATTTTCTTACTCAGAAACTATATAATGTACCGTAATGGTCGATTTTCTGATAGGGGCAGAATATATTTTTTTAAATGCTGTTAAAAAGGGCATTTTGAACCAAATTTACCGAAGCGGATTGTGTTGGAAAAATCATTGTATTAAGGATGCGCTTAAATCCAAACTACTTATTTTCTGACTGGTTTTTAAATTCATTTTTGCTCTCAAACTCATTTAATTAGTAGATTCGCTTATTCAGAAACTATATAATGTACCGTAATAATCGATTTTTAGATAGAGGCAGAATATATTTCAAAAAATGATGTTAAAGTGGGCATTTTGAACGGAATTTCCCGAAGCGATTGTGTTAGAAACGAAAAATATTGTCCTTCTGAGAAAATAATTGTTTATATATCAAGTTTTAATTAATTGAGCAAAAAATAAAAACACAGGTCGCTTATAAATCTCTTCAAAAATCACGTCAGCAAGTTTCATATTTTTTTTAATTAAAAATGAATCTGGAATTATGCCAGAAAATTTCGAGTTGTTGAGCATGGAAAAGTATTTTTTTGAATACCGCCCTAACATGATTCTGATAAAACCAGCTATTATATGAAAATGAAATAAAAACTCGTCAAGAGCGGCCAGATAAAATTGTTAAAGTGGTTTTATCTATAATCATGATTTAGTTTTTGTTTGTGAAATTAGTATATTTGACTTCGAAATCTACCTCTGCCTGTAGGCCGGGCCGGCAGGGATTTTTTTGATTTAAAAAGTTACCAGAATAAGTAGCTCTGTGAGATGAAATCTCACAGTGTTTAAATTATGTTACTGTTTTATTTCTTTTGACCTTATACATCGATGTTCTTTAAACTTAAATCCATATTTATTTTTGCGCGGGCGATTCGTTTCGATCGCACATCGGCAAGTTCGCTGACGTTCGGCTGCCCCTGGTATGGGATGCTTCTCCTTTGAACTTTGTACGATTGTGATGACGTCATCGGAGCAAGCCTCTCACGGCATATGCATTGAATGGGTGGCTATCTTTTGGAGGTGTGTCTATTTGCCGTGCATGGAGCAAATGAAAAATAAGCTTTTTAAATGTTTTCTTTCGGATTTGTTTATTAAGACATTACCTAATATTTTAAATTCTCTAATAGATTTAAATCTTTTCTTTCAGTAACTTTTGAAGTCCCCGTGTTCTTACTATAAATTAAAAATTCCGTTAATTTTAAATCAGAATCTGTTTTGTTGGAGAGCTGTCATGACTTAGTTTTGGTTTTAAAAAGATCGCGGGCTCCGGCTCCGGTCTGCCGACACCGATGAATGTGGAATCCGATGAAAAGCTTTTGTGTAAACGATGTCTGCGATTTTAACAACTCCTGTTAAATTATTTCTGGATAATTTTTTGATTTATGCTGCACTTTAATTTTTTAAAGAAATATATATCTTCAAATGGAGTAGATGCTTTTATTGGCAAGAATTAATTTATGAACGGTGACCAACGGGAAGCCTTCTCTTCTCTTCTAAAAAGATGGAATAAACGTTTAATTTACATCGTTATCTAATCTCCTCTTCATTTATTTTACAGACGACACGATCCAAGTAAGAAGTTTCATTTATTTCTATTTTTTTACAATTGCTGACCTCAAAGAACAGAGGGTTTTATTGCAATACTACACAACGCATGTTACTAAAAAGAACTTCAAATTAATTATACCTTTCAAATTCACGGCACATTATTAGTAATATCACAAGCTCATCAGAATTTCAGAACATCAATGTATAACCACTTGTTTAACACTTTTAATTTCTGAAACTTTACGAAGTATTTTGTATGCTTATAAATATTTATGTAATTTGAAAACTTTAAAAATCGATTTGTAGGAAGTTGAATATTAAGCAATGAGTGTTAAAAAACAATGACTTGCAAAGATGACGTTGAGGTTCCTCATCTGCAGATTTACTAGTTTAAAATATCAGATTCTAATTTATAGAGATGAAGATAAAAGTGTGAGTGTGTTTGCTATATATATAGTACTAAGGATTCATTCATGTGTCAAAAGAAATAATATATAACTGTATATTTCATCAAATAAGTAAAAAAAGAAAAAAAATCTTCACACAATTGTGAAAGAAAAAAATTCAGGAGTTTCATTACAAATCCAACACACACACACACACATACAAAAATTGAGAATTTTGTCAAAAAGTTGGGGGGAAAAGATATATGTGAAATTCCATTGGCCAATTTATCCCAATTTTTCTCAATTAGTCCCAAATTTAACTTTTTTTTTTTCTGTAGAAATATAAAAAATTCCATTAATGATTTTCTGCTAGCAAGACTTTGATTAATGATTTTCTGTCTTTCTTTTTACTAATGATCAAAAATCTGTACAATTCAGAAATTGGCAAAGCCATTGGTCCGAAAATGAGAGATTTTTAGAGTATACTGTATATAACATGATTTAACAAAACAAATGATTTGATAGTGTGGCAATGATTGCAGTAACTGTAATGTGACTGTATTAGTGCAAAAAAGAAAGAAAAAATTAAGAATTTGAATTATAAATCCACTTCTTACCCCTAAAATTCAAACCCTGTCATAAGATATATCTGTAACATAAATATTTAGAACAATATACACACAACAAAATTATGGAAAGTAACAAAAAATGCTATAAATAATGTATCTATAGCTATGTGATGAAAATGTTCTGAACATGCAATTAAATAGATAAATATGTACCTTGAAAAATATGTTATTGAAGAAATTTATGAACCACATAGCATTAAACTAAACAACAGCCAGTAAATTGACAACTCATTCTGAAAGTTATTAGGACAACTAAAAATAATATTTTTTCTAATTGAAGTTTATTTTAAACTGCTTCAGATGCCATAATAAAAAATAAAAAAAAATCACAAAAATAAAGTGACAACTAACATTGTTGTTTTCAATACTGCAAAACTATTTAACTAAAAAAAAAAAAAAAAAAAAAAAAATGTTTTCATTATGAGGCAAGAAAGTTTAGATTGTACTATAGACAGGAGGTTATAAGTGCTGTTTCTGTTGAGAAACTTTTAGTTTATTATGTACCAAATTTTTATTGATCAGTTTTTAAACTAGCAAAAAAATAATTTCAAAAGCCTTTATCTTATGAAAACTAAAACTACTTTACAACATAAAAGAAAAAATTTATCATTACACTTTACTACTGGACTCAAGTTAGCATATGGATCTATACTATAGATGCAAATTATATGGTGGTTGTAACGCTAGAAGTTGAAGTATACTAACAATTTTAGTTCAATCTATATGGATTTTGTTTAAGTATAAATTAAAATAGCATAGCCCAGTGTATAAATATGAAAAAAAAAATTACTTTGCTTAGGATATTTCAGCATAATTATCAACCTTTTGATAAATATGTTTTCTCTATTAACTCTAAAAATACATTTTAATATACACACAGAAAAAAAAAAAAAAATTGAGTGTAACACCATGAAAACACTTACAGAACATGGATTTTATTTATAATTACACAGCATTTAAACAAACTGCAGTACACTGAACAACTAACATATTTTTCCAGGAATATCAAAGGGAAAAAAAAATGATTCTTTGAAAATAAATATCACAAAAGCTCAGTTTTAAAATAAAAAAAAATTATGTGATACATAATGCAGCCAATAAGAGAAAATATCTAGAATAATACAGGTTTTATACAAAATGGGAGAAAAATACAGAACTTTAAAAATACTGTCTGTTTAAAGCAGCCATACTCAACCTTTTTTTCTTGCGGGTCACAAACATAAGTTCCTGACTTTAGGTGGGCCGCAACACACTTATAAAAGTGTAAAAAGAAAACAGTAATTAAAATAACAGAAGTACTATAACATACTTAATATTATTCCTCGGGTTGAACGTTTGTCGCGAAAGAAATATTACCAAAAAATTTAACACCACTCTTTCCAAATAACAAACTTCATAGTAGATTTCTATAACAAATTTTGTTGAAATATGCCACGAAGTTTGCTAGTTGCAATAGTGCTGTAAAACGCTTTCGTTGCCAATTTTTCTGTGACAAAAGTTCAACCCTAAAAAGAAGTATTAGAAGTATAATAAATATAAAACGTAATACAGTAACAAGCATAATTTCCAAGTTCTAAAGAGAAAAAAAGAAAAGGAGATTTTCTCTAATAAATCAGTCTTTTGCCCAATAATAATTTTTTTTTTTTTTTTTTTTTTTTTTTTCAGAAATATATAGTGCAAACTTAATTGGGAATGATGTTTGATTAATGTTGAAGATTAAGAAATGTATACATCACTGTAGGTAAAATAGGACTACATAAAAAAAGAACTTTTGGCTAAGGTAATGGCTTTTAACATAATTCTAAGTTAATTTTAAATAACAGGGCAGATTTTTTGAAAATATATGAAATAACGCTGAAGATCCTAAATACTTTTTTATGCGCATCTAAATTGTATAAATTAATTAATTGTATATGGGTTAAGGATTATATGCCTCGGGCCGCACATTAAAGGTATCCAGGCCACATGCGGCCCACAGGCCGCATATTGAGTATGGCTGGTTTAAAGCCTGGAATGTTTCCAGAAAAAAACATGTTTCAATTTCAGTAGCCAATTAAGTTTTTTTTTTTTTTTTCTTTCCATTTTAAACCACTATATGGTAATGATTATAATAGTAACTAAAGCAAAAATGATATCCATAAATATGTAGAAAATGTGCTGATTGTGACTTCACATTTTCTTTTTATTTGATAGACGAAGTAATAATTAAGTTTAGAACAAAGAAACTTTGAAAGAAATTTAGGCAGTTTATAGGAATACATAATAAGTAATTTCTAACAAGCCCAGCATAAAAAAAGGCTTTGTAAATAAATTCAAGTTTATTTAATAAATTAATGTGTAAATTATGTTATTTGTTTTCAGGTGTGATATGTTATACTTAGAATTTAAATTATTATTTCTGAATCTTTAAAATAAAGAAAATTACAAAATCCAGGATTGCTGGACTCCAAAAAGGTTTTATATTTCCAAGATTATACTGTATAACAAATTTTAAACTTAAAACAAAAATAAATATAATTACCACATCTTCTATTGTGTAAAAGCCACTGGCAGTACGACCTCCTTCAATGTATATTATTTCTGAAGCAAACAAATCTAAGAATTCATCACTTTCTTCTCCTTGTTCTTCACGAATTGTGCGGCACTGAGCACCTAAATAATTCCTTAAATTGACAGCATGAATAGCTGCACAAGCTTTCTTGTCCAACTAAAAAATATATAAAGAAATGTATCAACAAATTTGTTTCAAATAAAAATTAGTTAATTAAAGGTCTAAATATTAAAAATATCATTACAGTTGCTTGAGATCCGATCCAGTAATATATCTGGTAGTCAAAACTTTGATTTTCATCAAGCACCGTTTTCAGTATAATGTAACAATCACCTTCATAAAATTTACCAATCAATGCTGCAAAAGAAAAAAAAAGGGGCCATCATTCATAAATATAATCAAAATTACATTTTAAAAAAGCATGCAAATATATATATGGGAAATCTTTTATACCTTCATCAATTTGATTAGGCAAAAAATTTTCAATCTCCCAGCAAGATAAACCTAAAAAAAATTATTTTTCAATAAAACAAATTACAATAAGAAAACAAAATGTGATAATTATGGCTCAAATGCTATTTACAGTAAACATTTTTACTTTAAGCAATTAGAGCAGTGGTTCCCAACCTTTTATTGACCGTGCCTCACAAAAGCATCTGTGAAATCATCTTGTTCTCCCCCCCCCCCCCCCCTCATTTTGTAAATTAGGTATCTTATTATTTCAAAAGTGAACTCTATTCATACGGTAAAAGTGTAATAGTGCTTTAAGAATAATTATTTATTTCACATTTTCAATTCATCAAAAAGGTGAATCTTCTGTCACAAATGTGTTTTTAACATAATTCTATAAATATAATGAGGTTAAACATCTCTTTTTTATCCATCTTCGACTTTCTACCAAAAAGAGTTTTGTTGTACTTTCCCAACTTCCCTCAATGTTAAACAAAAGTGTCATACGGTCTGCATTTTTCTCTTCAAAAAATATCTTGAAGAGAGACTTGCATTTATCATTAAAATTGATAACATTCACATATTTTATAATTCATTTTTGTAACTCATTAATGATTGGTGGAATAGCTTTGGAGACTAAATTTTCTTTCTATGGATAACACAATACACAAAAAGCAATTCAGAATTCTCATCTTTATCAATTTTAAGTAGACATTATTCCCCAATACAACACATTTTCTCTGTTTTCCCTTTCCCACTGTTATTAACAGTCAATAACTGCATTATTGTTAACTGTCTTCCATGAATTATCCGATTTTGAAATTATAAAAATATATTTTATCATGCAAATTTATTTACTGTGTAGTATGCCTGCAGTAAAGCCATTGATCTTTTTTATCTACCCGTTTCCTTTTCTAATGCTATTTAATATTTATAAATTTTATAAAGTTGGTAATACCTCATTTAGATATTTCATACATTTTTTAGGTTAAATTTGTTCAAGACAGTCAGACTTTTAAAATGTTTCTCGTTTAAAAGATTCTTCATGTGATATTTAGCAGAGGGAATAGAAGTAGAAAGTTCATTCAATAAATAAAAGAAAATGCTACGAAAAAATATAAATTACAACCAGAAAAATTATACAAATTTTTAATATTGTAAAAAGGACGTCAAAATATTAAAAAAATATATTCGTATAATTATTCTGGTGTCAATCTATTTTAAACTTTTGATTGGCAATTTTTTTTAAAAATGAATTAAAAACTGTTTTAAAATTTGGATTCTATAACGTTTATTTTTATAGTCTACAACATCCTTTAGCACAAATTCATTGATAACAAGTTGGAAACTGCTCGTCAAACGTGGCAAATGAGGTGCGTTCGTACTATAACTAGTTTTATAAATATTTTTTGACCGCATATTGTACTGAATGTATATTTTAGTGCACTTCAATAAGTGAATATCCATTTCATTCTGTTCAAAAGGCTGTAACATCATTAAAATGCACTTGAAATATTTTTTTTCCCATTGGCCATCATGTAACGGAAAATTTTTGACTGTCCCTGTAATTAAACTATACATCCAATTTTCATAAAATTTGAAATGACTCGACAAAAATTTTGCAACAATTATATATTTAAAATTTAAGACCATTCGGAAGGCTGTAACATCATTAAAATGCACTTGCAATAATTTATTCCCATTGGCCGTAATGTAACGGAAAACTTTTGATTGTCCCTGTAATTAAACTATACATCCGATTTTCATAAAATTTGAAATGACCCGACAAAATTTTACAACAATTATACACTTAAAATTTCATAACACTCGGTCGGGTAGTTTTTGCTCTGTTATATGCAGACAGATGGACTGAACGGCGACTATAGGTGCTACGTATTTATATTACGAATGCACCTAAAAATAGAAGACTTGGGAAGATTCACATAATTTCTTTAGTAACAGGAATAATGCACAACATTTTTAAAAGTTTAACACTGAACCCTACAAGCAGTAAAAACAATTTTAACTTATAATTAAAATTTTCTCAACATCAGGTATATTTTTTAAAAAGAAACTAATTTTTCTATGAATAAATTGCTTTTTTGAAAGCACGGCTGAAGATTATCGTTTTATGTCCCAAATTATGAATTAAGTAAAATTCCACCTAATTAATTATCCCATAACATATGAAAATAAGTTTGAAAATTACGTTATAGCAATATAAAATTTAGGAAGGATTTTAATAAGTCATTAAAAATAACTCCTTAAATTGGTATTTAAAACCTATTTTATATAAATATTTATAAGAATATCAGATTAATTAACAAAAGGTATTGTTTTCAGAAGTCTCTCAATTCTTATAATAAAAGCAAATATATTGAGGTTTCATCTGTAAATGAAGATATTACAGTACAGAACCATTTATCCGGAATGCTTGGGGTCAGATGTATTCTGGATAACTGGTTTTTACGGTTAACTGGTTGTGCATTAAAGCAGCATCCATTTGATAAGTTTTGTGGAATATGTGTGGTTGTGGCATTATTTCTCATTTTAAATTACTAGATTACTTAGGATTAAAAATCAATGAAAGAAAGATCAAAAGTTAGCCAGAGTTTAAAAGAAGGTAATTTATGGGAATCCCTTGGGAACAAAAATTCTTCTGTTTCCTCTGCATAAAAATTAAAACCTCTAAAATACAACTAAATGTGATGACAAAAAATACTAGATGTCATCAAATTATACAATTGTTTCAAGCAAAGCCTATGTCAAACTGGCAATGTATAACACCTTTTTCTGCAAAGATTCTGAAATCAGTCTATCAGAAATATCATTCCGGATAACTGGTTTTCCGGTTAACTGGTTTCCAGATAAATGGTTCCATACTGTATTTTGAATAGAAAACCTACCTCCACTGCAGATCTTTCAACTTCATAAAAGCTGACCATATGTAAATGGTTGAGAATACATCCATTTTTAAAAGTACTTAAATTTGTAAAATTGGCTGGTCTTTCTATACATGGCAATGCAAAGTACTTTGCAAGAAATATAAAATCTACTGTTCAATAGACATACTAAATAAATTAACTCACAATATTTTTTTAAAGGGTAACTATAAAGTCCCATTGGGAAACAAAAGGCTAAAAAAGTTTTATTTCTATTGTTGCTTCAAGTTAAACTTGACAGCATATATTTAAAATAACAGACTTTTTTTAGTTGATAGAAATCAGTCTAAAATCAGGTCAATAATAAAACTAGTGACTATAAGCATAATTATTTCAATCATGTTTGCATATGACTAATATAGAAAGTGAGTTCAAAGCAGAGCTTGCAAAAGGTGGAAGAAACATGCAGATTCTCTTACAAGCTTCCCCCCCCCCTTTTTTTTTTCTCACTTGATGAATCATTATCACTTTTTCTAATTAAATTACTTCAAGGACAAAGGGAGCAGGGGAGAGCCACTGATCTCCCCTCCAACTTGTATTTTGAAATTTAATTAACTAAATTTTCTTTATTTCTGATGATTTTGAAATATATATATATATATATAATTAACTCTATTTAAGTGTTTAAAATAATTAAACACTGAGAGCAAAATGAATAAGAACCCCCTTCTCCCATTGGTACAGACATATTGTATAAAAAGATGTAAATAAAAAATTTAAATAAAAATGCTAAGATCATGGTAATACATTTTTGTATCATTTTGATCAAATGCCAGAAACACACTTAACAAAATTTCAATAATATTCGTACACGCAGGCTTAATCAACTTCAATCTAGTAAACATCTTGGAAATATAGATAGTGAAGATAAACAGATTGATCTTATTTCACAGAAATTTTATAGTTTTCCACTCAAAGTTTTAATTGTTAACTTCGAATTATTGCACAAGATTATCATTATTTTAATCAACAAATTATGAATGTATTATAGAAGAGCAAGTAGAGTCTTTCAAAAAACACTCAATACAATTTTATCGCAAAATAGTTGCAGAGAGATGTGATAGGTAGCATTCAATTGGAAATTGTCTTCTTTGCCAAGAGGGATGAGATTTTGAAATAGGATATGCATATGCATATTAAAATTTGCATCCAAGGAGCTCAAAGTGTCGAAAGTGGGTGTTTCTATTTGAAAAACTAGCCGCCTCTGGCGACCAGTTTGGTCGCCCTTAAATGTATGTTAAGAGTTGCAACATGTTACTTTTATTTATAATTTAATTTATTCACTTAATCTTTCACCAAAATGGAAGGTTCTGACCGAGGAACGAAAAATTCTTTAAGATTATGGCAGCATTTCGTGTATTTTTTTATGTTATATATTTCATCTTTCGGTACTTTTTGGTTAGCCGGGCGCCAGTGTTATATATACATATTTATGTACATACACATATGTAAATATACATATATTGTATAGATACATACGTAAATATACATATACATCTTCTCATTTTGAATGTCAACAATTCATTTTGAAGTATTTTTTCCCTTTTGGTATCTTATATATATTTATATATATTCCTAGGTCGCTAAATGATTTAGCAATCTTTTAAATATTATACGCTTAGATCATTGCTGCAATAGCGCACAATCTATGTGTATTATCAATATGATTTCTACCATATAGTTATCTGATACCTATTTTAGGATTCCATTAATTTTTTTCATTCCTATCATTGAAAAGATTTATTTAATGTTATTTAATTTTCTAGTTATAATTTTATTTGTATTTTCTTGTTGTTAGTGTATGATATTGTCCTATATATTCTCTATTTATTTTAGCTATAGCTTTATATAATGTATTCTGTAGAGATCATCATTTTATATATATACATCAATATGGTAGCAATAATTATTTCTATTCATAGATTTAATGTTAATATGCTTTAGCTGTTTAAATTCATATTACTTTGATCTGAGAAGTTAATTGGGAAAGCGTTTTGGTTGTCTTTGCAAGGTTATAGTTGATCTAGGTTTTGGATGTTAGATGCGGTTATTTTTGACTTATTTGTTATCAAAAAGTCCAGTGGTTTCTTGCTTTTTTAGTCTACGAAATTAGGGTTATCATTATTTGGTTATGGAAATTTTGAAGATCGTTTTTGAGTTCTGCTTCTATTATTGTAAATAATGTATATATTTTTTTCATACTCAAGATTTATTATTTAATCAAGACTAATTTAATTAAATTATTAATTTTTATATTATTAAATTTTCTTATTTTTTTTTGCAATTATTGCATTTTCCATCATAATTTTTATATGGCAGTTCTTAGTAAACATCTCGATCCTGGCAAGATACACTTAGCATCTATGCAGTGTAGTGCCCGGTACAGGAACAATAATTGGGTTGTTCCTGGATCGTCATCCAGCGACCATTTATACTCTCCCCCTCATCCTTTATTTTTTCGTAAGTGTTATGATGCTCGGTGCAAGACATGTCCATACGCTTCTCAGACACAAATTGTCTCAGACCCTAATTATTCAAGTTTTTGTAAAGCATTTAATGTTATATATTGTATAAAGTGCAACTTATGTAACATGAAATATATTGGTGAAACATCAGGTCCAATTCATAAACTGTTCAGACTCTAATAATAACAAAGCAAAAAATATACAATCTACAGCTGAAATTCAACATTTTTATAAACATCAATTTAAAAATACGACAATTGAAATCCTTCAAATTCTAAAAAATAAATCAGAAAGTCTTTATATGGAATCATCATATATGAAATATTACAACACAATTTATCCTTATGGACTTAACAGGGAAGTATTTAACAGACATGTCAAAGTCTTCACATCTATAAATAACAATATTGATTATTCTCCAATTTATCCTACTCTTAATCATAATTTAAATTGTAAAACAACACGAAACAAACGTGGAAAGGGTTCATCATCAGTTGTAGTTTCCAAAAAATCTATCACTAAACAAATAAATGATCTTCAAAGTAAATATTTAGAGAATTATAAGTGGTTGTTAATTCGAAAAAACATCTTTGCTATTAAAAAGAAACAGATTGTACAACATTTAAATGTATTTCTAAGTAAATCTTTCTCTAAACATTTCTCTGATATTTATTTTGACCTCATTATGACTAGGGTTAATCTTTTAAATATTAATTTACAAAAAAAACATAAAATTCAAAACATGAATACTCAAATGATAATTACTTTTTCAAATCACATATTTAATAAAATTAATATCAATTCTATAATTAATGATAAAAATTGTTATTTTCCCATTAATAATCTTCATATATCAAAAACCTTTAAATATCCGAATACAATTGGTAGAAAGATTTTTAACTACAATACATTTTCAAAAAATACATCTGCTGCAAGTAATTTTCCGTGTAAATGCAATGACCCCACTCTAAAAAAATACATAAACAATGATCATGGACATATAATCACTGGAAATCTTGATATTGTTAATGATTTTAAATTGAAACAACTAATGGGTTATGGTACTAAATATAGACTTCCATCTAAATTTAATGATAAATCTATTATCAAACAGTTTACATATGATATTGATATTTTTATTCATAAAATTTCAATCTCTTATAATAAGCCTATTGAATCTTTTAATCAATGGAAAATATTAGTAATTGAAAAATTAACTATGGCTTTAAAAAATAATATTGCTGATATGGTTTCTTTTAATACAAAGCATTTTTTCCAACAAATTACTAAATTACAAAAAAACTACGTTATTACATATGTAGACAAATCTCCTAATAATTATGCTATTATATGTAAATCTTATTATCACCAACTTTTTACAAATTGTATTTCTTCTAATAAGTCATTTCAAAAAACTAATGAAAATGTAATTGTAAATAATCGTAAAATTCGAAGTTATTATAAACTATTAAATATTTTATCTACTAACTTTAATTATCCATATTTAGTTCTTATTCCCAAATTTCATAAAACTCCAATTAAATTTAGGACTGTAACTATTGGTTGCAATACATAGAATAATAAAGCCAATAAACTTCTCTTAAAAATTCTTAATCAATTATATGTACTTATTACAAACAATGATAATACACATTGTATAAAAAATAGCTATCAACTTGTCAATATTTTAAAAAATCTTCATTGTATATATAATATAACGACATATGACTTCAAAGATCTTTTTAATAATATAGACCTATTAGATTTACATAAAATTATAAATGCATTATTTAAAAAGTATTATAAACAACTGGAATTACCATCTAATATAGATATTGCATATTTTAAATCTTTAACAAACTTCATTATCTATAATAATTATATATTGCAAGATAACACTTTATATTTATAGCATGTCGGTATACCACAAGGCGGTTGTACATCCAGTTTACTATCAGACTTATACTTATATCATTATGAACGTACTTTTACTAATAATAATCTACATTTATATCGTTATATTGATAACATAAGTTTAATTGAAACTGATCAATCTGTAATTACTCAATTTCCAGTAGATTATCCCACTAATTTGGAATTAACGGAAAACCTAACAATACAATTAACTTCTTAGATCTTAAAATTACAATAAAAGACAACAAAACAATCACAGATTTATATGACAAACGTAAAGAATTTAAATTCAAAGTTAATACATTTACAAATTTTAAATCTTGTCTACATCATTCTGTATTTCGAAATATAATACTTAATCATTTATATAGAATAAAATGTTTATGTTCTTCTCCTCTAATTAACAATAATGTTAAAAAACTAATTTATGATGCATTAAATCATGGTTTTCCAAAAAAATTCATATATTCATTAATATACAATTAGTACTTTACTTACATGATCTTTTAAAACAAATTAACACATGCGTAAACAAAATTGCAAAAAAATATATAAAACAAAAAAGTATATATAAAAAATTAAAAATTGTAAAATAATAAAAAAAATTATTATAGGTTGGATGGGTGGGTAGATGTTAGAGTACGGAGGAGGGTGGTGTTGTCTGGATAATACGCAATGGTTAATTAAAAAGGGGGCTTTTGTATTATCACTATATTTTTAATACGTATTTTATAAGGATGTTGATTTGATATTTTATATGTCATTGGTGACTTTCATTAATATTATATTTAGCTCAAAGTTTTATCTTATTTACAATCATTTGTTATTAAATTTTAATTTACTCAGGACAATATCATATTAATTACTAATAGTATGCCATTTTTATAGTGATTAATATACATGTAAGTATATTTAATATAAATAAAGTTATACTGTATGTATTAAAATTGGGTAATTATTTTTATTATTATTCCTCTATTTTTTTTAATATTGATCTATTTTCCCTTTGTGTTATAAAATTTATTATCGGTTTAATGTGTTTGATTGTCCCACATTCATACTTTTTGGATTTTTATGCCTGTATGAAAATAATCCACAGACTATATTTGAGATTTTTCGGTAATGGGAATTTAAGTATCTGATAATCTTCTATATACTTCCATATGTTTTTATTTTCTGTTAATTTTATAATTATCTTATATATAATAGTATTTATTATTAATGATTTTTATATTATTTTTAATATATATTTATATTAATTATTATTGAATTTATTTTATTTTATAGCATATAGCTATATGCTATATATTATCAATGTTATCGAATTATTTAAATTCTTAGTGTAGTTTAAATGAGTAAGATAATAGAATATTTTGAATGCTTTTTTTTTAAATTTTATTAACAATAGTTTTTAAAAAAATATATAGTGTGGTTTATATTAGGTTTATAATTATCTATATATAAGGATTTGTTTGGTTTTGCTGTTGATAAATTTTTTACATTCAAAGGCTTTCAATTGTTCATCTTGTGACATTTGAATAATAAAAATACTACTAGATGGCAGCACCAAAATTTGTCTTTTGAAGATAAGTTATAAATTTTGTCTTTTGCAGCTCCTTTTCAGTTATAATTTCCTATACCAGGTGGATTTTTTAGCTAAATTTTGACGATATTGTTAAATAGTAATTAAGCAATTTAATAGTGCATTTTAGTTATTTTAAATAATGTAATTACTTTCTATTTATTTTATTTTGTATTACATTAATTGTATTTATCATGGTATTTCAAAATGTATTAACTGCATCCTTTGGTATCAATTAATGTGATTTCTTAACTGTTTTATTCACATTAATCTTTACGATATTATGGTAGCCATGTGCGAGTGGATATATTTTAAAATACTGAAATATTAATCAGTATGTTGTGTATTATTTCTATTTTATATCCTATAAATATTTAAACTGGTTTTATTGATTTTTCCATTTCATATTTTTTGTTTCTATTCTGTTTTCATTTTTAATCTATTCACTTGATTATAATGCTTGTTCGGGCACAGAGAAAAATAATTTTTAGCTTTAGCTTTTTTTTTCTCACAGAAAACAACCATATTGCTTATATCATTGAATTCTGTGCCCTTGAAAACGTAATTCAATATATAAGCTTTTCCATTATTTGTCGGTGTCGACTTTCTTCTGTTTTCTTCCATAATAATTCTTATAATAAATTATTTGGCACTTTTTTTATACTTACAGCTTTAATTCATAATATTACGGTTTTTGATGGTGGTAGGTTATGTTTAATTAATGGTTATATATTGTAAATATATATACATGTAAAGATATATCGCTCTACTCCCGTTGTGGATCCTCTGTCTCGGTGTCAGGGCGCGGACAGCTGACGAGTCCATGCCGACGTTAGATTGCTCCTTCTGAGCATCTAGCATATCTTTGTAGTCACAGTGTGAGTGGTCTTCGGGAATTAACAGAAGACAGAGAAAATGCGTGTCTGATTAAACGAAGACACTGTTTTTTCGGGGACGTGATTTATTGGTCTTTGTTACATACTTTTGAGAAACCAGGCCCCTTTGACCAGAGAGCTACTACTTTACTTCTTTATGGACATCAGGATCGGGAGTTAGGTGTATCGCAAAACGACTGCTGGAGAGCAGAGTGGCGTGGACTGAAGGCATTACTTAGATGGTAAAAAGCCCCTCTTGCGACTCGTGCAGCGGTATAAGTATGATGTATTTTGCATTATTCCTGCTAGGGGTCGTTGAAGTCAAAGGAGGCGTCTGTAAAATTTAATTGGCCGCTAACTGAATGATTGATTGCCCGGGCCAAAGGCTTTGGCTCAAAATCGGCCGATTGGATGCAGCACGATTTTAAAATTGCACTTACCTCAGCAAAAGTATTCTTATGAACTGTGACAAAACGATTTTTGAAAGTTATAAGATGTGATGCTGAAAAACTAATTTAACAGGGGCAGCGGCACTGAATCAATTGAGACACAATTACTAAAGCATTTAAAAAGTTTTAATTTTAATTTCTAAATTTAAATTTTTGTTTTTTAAAATGGGGATTTCAAATTTTAAAAGGGGCAAAAAGGTATTTTTAAATTTTAAAAAGGGGCTTAGCTTCTATTGTTTCATATCCATCCCCTCCCACTAAAACAAGATCCACAGGGCTCGCCTGAAGACCTGTGGGTCTTATCTCGTGAATTTAACCCAGGGTGGTTTGCCCCCCCCCAACATCGGTTTTAGATTCTTATTTTCTCCAGCTCTTGAGTCAAGTGAACCTATTTTTACATTTATATATCAAGTTTACATAAAAATATTGCTTACACTGAAACATGGGAATTCTTTCAATGGTGCTGCAGCAAAATAATAAGGGGACAGTCTCAAGACATATCTGGATTATAAAAAAAATTGTCATAAAACGACAGCATTTTTGATGTTCCATTTTCTTTCCAGTTTTTGGTTTAGAGCAGTAGTTCCCAACCTTTTTTTGCCCGTGCCCTACTTAAACATCTCTAAAATCATGATGTGCCCCCTCCCCCCATCCCTTCTATATCATATAAATATTGTCACATAAAAGATAAACTACCATTTTACCGGATGGATCCGAAAATTGCATTAACTCTGATAAGTGATTTCACATACTTTATCAAAATCATATTTTTTTTTAAATTACAAGTATGCTTTTAACCTAACTCCATGAATGCAGTGATGCCATGGATCTTCGCATTTACATCCACGAAAGTTTTATTGTTTTTTGGCAACTTACCTCAAATTTAAAAGTGATAAATAGTCTACATTTTTATTTTCGTACAATTTCTTGAAACTTCTTACATGTTTTTATTACATCTGATAGAATTGATACATTTTATAATGAATTTTAGTACTTCATTAAGAATAAGTGATATTTGTTTATCGTGGAGACTGTATGGATTACATAATTCACAAGTAATATTTCCGGATTCGCACTTTTATCCATTTTAAGTTACTATTTTTCTTTCTTCTTATAAAATACTTCTTTGATTGTGGTCTTTTTTCCCCATTATTATTATTTGGCTACCATGTTTTCTCCAATTTTAAATTTTAAAATGCATATGTCATTAATGTCATATTCCGCAAAAGGGCCATAAGAAATTTACTTTCCACCCTTTCCTTCCGGGATGCGCACGGGGTTTTATTAATTTCATAAATGTAGTACCTCATTTAGATCATTCAGAAAATTTTTTAGATTAAACATGTCTAAATAGTCAATTTTAGATATACCCTACAAAATTTCATATGTAAAATTTCCCTCATGGGGCATATTACACTATGAATAGATATACATGTTTTTTTTAAATAAATATTTTAAAAAAAGAGGTGTAATTTACTAAAATAATACTAAAAAGAGAAAGATTAAAGTGATTTTTAATGTATAAGAAGTGTCAGATTAAATAAAAAAATTCACATAATTATTCTGATGTCAGTGTACTTTTGAACTTTTAAATGGGATCGCTTCGAAAATTAATTTTTATTCAGTTATTTTTAAAAATTTTCATCTATTATTTCTATTTTTAGACTGAGACACAACTTTCTTTAGAAAAAAATGACAGAAAATTTGATAATAAGAAATCTGAAATTGCCCCCCTGAAAAGTCATATTGTCCCCCTGTGGGGCATACGCCCCACATTGGGAACCACTGGTTTAGAGTCTCTGGTGCAGTTTGTTGGGAAACATCTTTTTGTGTATAATTGCAAATTGCAACCATAAAATATAAAGTATACTAAAATATTCAAAGATAAACATACTGAAAACTATACAACATATTCAAATGTAAAAAATGTTCACAAATACAAAATATTCAAAAATATAAAAATGTTCAAAAATATAAAATATTCAATAATATAAAATATGCACTAATACTATCAACAAAAATATATTGTCTACCAAAATGCAATTTGGAAAGTTTGCATTTCTAAAAATAATGAATTTTCACACTGAGATAAAATAAAAGTAAAATATACTATAATACTAATAACGACAAACACATAATATTTCTTCCTATACCATTCTGTTTTAGCAGGGACTTAGCTACTTTTATGATGCAGCCTTAGGGTTATCTTCATGAAAAACAAAACAGTTGCCTAAAAAGGAAAACTATAGCGAAAAAAAAAATATATACAAATATACACTTGCTATAATTTTCACAATGCCCAGGGTCAGTGCGACATGGGTTTTAATACTCTGAGGTGAATATCATCCCAAAAAATGTGCCACTTGCACGACCGAAAAAGGAAGGTGGGTACATCAATATTCACCTGCAGAGGGGAAGCAAAGCCGTTTTGCCAGATTCTCCGTTCAACCTGGAAAGAGAATCTGGGAAAACAGTCTGGCTAAAGATGGGTGGCCACGGAGCGGAGGACCCCTTCATATGTCACAAAATCATAATAATAATATAGTTATAAAAAAAAAAAAAAAAAAAATCTAACAGTACTTTTAAACTGTCACCATCATTCTTCGCCGCTGGGGTGTTGGGTTACACAACCAGCTGGGTCCTCGTCCAAATGTTACAAGCAAGGGGGACGACAGGAAAGCAAAAATAAACTAGTTGGATGTGCCAATCCCAAAACTTTCTTCTATCTTATACATATTAATATTTTAAAACCTATACTAGTTACACATGTTAATACTTCAATATTATTAGCTCAATGCTATACCAACTTTCATTTTCTTCTTAAATTTCTGCTTCAGTCAATTAAACGGACTAAAAACGAGTTAATCTATATCATGATATTTGTTCAATTCCTACTATTAGCTCACACTCTCCCTTTATTTATTTATTTATATATTTATATATTTATCTTGTTCAAATTTTCAATCGTTAATAAAATACTCATTATTCATCCTATCAAGTTGAAATAAATTTTTTTAAACTTGTACTGGATGACAATTGATGTTTATACAGTTTTTTCAAATATTAATTAATTAATTAAATTTTAATTAATTAATTTTAGTTTTGCACGGGAAACAAAATGGCGGCCATTGATTATTGAAGGTCAATGAAAGTATTTTCAATAAGGGGTTACCATAGGGGGGGACCCTGTTCTGTCGCCAAATACTGCCAAGTTTGTCGCCAACTTGGCGATATATCGCCAAATTTGGCAGCCAAAATAAGTCGCCAAAAGTGACACCAACTTGGCGATATTTCTAATATTTTGCCAAATTCCCATAGAGCTCCATTGTAAACCTACTTGCTTATAGAAAATCAACAAATTGAGATATTTTAATGCAACAAAAACTAATATTAGCTTAAGGGATTATATTAAATTTTTCTTTGATGACCTAAGTAGGAATTGACTTTAAAAACAAAATTTTTATATTACTTGTTCCTTATTATGTTGTTATCAGCTGTTTGCGAATAGCCGGCTTAGCAGGAAGCGAGTTCCCACCGCTGCGCGAGCCACCGATGGACAATAGAACTACGAAAGATCAAGAAAAGTATACAAAAATCGCTATCACAGAGCCCCTTTACCACGCAATATTTCCAAATTCAAGGAGGACCTGTTGGCCATATCCAAAATTATGCACAAAAAATTTGGTTCAATTGTATGCATAATTTTAGACACTTTTCAACGGTACAATAAAGAAAATGGCACAAACATCGCTATTATAGCGCTCCCCTTCCTGCAGATTTTTTTCATATTCAGGGAGGACTTGCTTGCCATAGCTAGAAACATACACAAAATATTTAGTTCAATTCTATGCATAACTTCATAGACTTATTGATGGTACAATAATAAAAATGGCACAGACATGACATTGCAATTATAGCACCCCCTTCTGGCAGAATTTTTTCAAGTTCAGGGAGGACCTACCGACCATAGCCTTACACATACACAAAACATTTGGTTCAATTCTATGCATAATTGTATACAGTTTTCGATGGTACAATAATGAAAATGGCACAGACATTGCTATTACAGCGCCCCCTTCCGGCGGATTGGGTTACAGAATGAGGAGTATTATTATATTCATATAAGACTTCATCTAAAAGTTTAGTCGAGGGTATTTTCTTGGATGTGGAATTGACTTTACATTTTAATCTAGTGACAATAGTTTGATTTAAGCATACAATTTTCCCATTCGTTTCTGGGTAATGGCTGCTCGTCAATCTGTGTTTTACATTGTAAGTATGAAGAAATCTTTTAAACCTGGAAGCTGTAAATGCTCCGTTTCTGTCTGTTAACAATCTATCTGGTACTTGTATCTGAAATAATTGTTTCAAAATGTTTGTATAAGTTTTAGTAGTTACACTTTTTGAAGGAAAACCCCACACACAGTGAGTTGCATGGTCAACGACTAAATGCAAATATTTTTTTGTAGAATTGTAATAATTAAATCCGCCAACAGAGTCTACTGCCAAACATTCAAAAGGTATATCTGTTGGGGCATTAATTGCAATAAGTCAAATCTTTTTTGCCTACATTTTTTGTTTATCTGACAAGTGTGGCAGTGTTTTACAAAATTTCCAATGTCCTGATTAATGTTAGGCCAATAATACTGTGGAGAGATTAAATTTATCATTTTATAAATTCCAGGGTGGCCAAATTGTGTGTGGGTTTTTTCTAAGAGGGGTAGACATACAGACATGGGGACCACAATCTTATACAAACTTTTCTTTTTTATTACGACAACATCATTTATCTCAGTGTACTTTTTACCATGAACTGTTACATTTTCTTTTTTCTGATTGTCTCGTACTTCATTCAAGTCAAGGAGATGTATAATATGGGGTAAATTTTCTGAAACAGGCTGTCTAGATAGCATATCAGCTTCAACATTAGTGGAGCCTTTTCACAACACATCCCACTCCATGACTTGATGCATCTACAAACAAATGACAAGGTGTTTTGGGATCAAACAACTTTAAAGATTGGTTTTTCAATTAAAGCATTTTTTAACTTTTCGAAAGAATTTTGACAATTTTTGTCCCACACATAAGGGACATTTTTCTTCAATAAATTGTTGAGAGGGCATCAAATGTTAGCATATTTTGGAATAAATTTATGATAAACATTTATAGATCCCAAATCCCCTATAGATTGTAGAATTGTAATTCCTTTACATTCGTAGGTGGTGTTAATTTCTTAATTGTCTCTATATTAGGGTTGTCAGGTGTGATACAACCATTCAAGACTTCATATCCTAGAAAATTAATTTTGGATTTAACAAAATTACACTTTGACCATTTGAGTTTAAGGTTTTCTTGGACACAGATATTAAATAATGTCTCTAAATGACACAAATGTTCCTCTTCATTTTGGGAGAATACAATAACATCATCAAAGTAACTACAGGCAAAGTCAATTTTGTATTTATTAAGGATTCTTCTGAGGGTACGGTTAAACCAAGCAGGTGCGTTTTTCCATCCGAATGGTAAACGATTCCACTCATATAATCCAAAGGTGGTGGCAAATGCCAGTTTCTCAGTGTCTTGAGTGTGGATAGGGATGTGCCAATATCCACTGGCCAAATCAAGAGTGGAAAAAACTTTAGCATGCGCCAATTTATCTAACAGGGTGTCTATTCTAGGTATGGGTTCTGCACCTGTTTTTGTAATGGCATTTAATTTACGAAAGTCAATACATAACAGGGTTTTCTTCCCTTCTTCACGTTTATACACCAAAGTTACGGGTCATGAATAAGGGGAATAGCTTTCTTTAATGATACCGGCTCACAATAAATTTTGAATTTGTTCTTTAATTTCCTCTTTTTCCTTAGGGGAAGTGCAATATGCTCTTAAAGAAACGGGGAGGTCTGATGTTAATTGTATTCTCTGGGGTTCAATGTTTACACAGCCTACATCATATTTATCTTTAGCGAAAATACAGACATATTTGGCTAGAAGAGCAGGTAATTGTTCCTTGACAGTCTGAACATTTGGCACATGGTCAGTGGTTTCGAAAAATTCCGGCTCAAAATTTTCTTCAAATATCTCTGCATTTCCAATTTCTGGCTGGCTAGTATACGCTTCTGATAAATGTAAGGTATGGTGAGATGAATTTGTTGAAATATTGTCCATGAGAGATACTTTCTTCTTATCTGGAGTGATTTGCATTTTAACACAGTCAGTATTTAATTTAAACAATTTACAATGGGGTAGCCCAATTAAAGCATAAGGTAACTGATTATTAATTATAAAAAGTTCAATTTTCTTAGAGTTACGTCCTAATTTCAAACTAACAAGGCATTTTTCTTTCAGAGCAAGAACACCTTGTGTTTGTGTGACCAATATACTCTGCTGAACTTTACATATTTTTAGGTTAAGTTTGTGGGCTAAATGACAAGAAATAACACTGATTGAACTCCTTGTATCAATATTTGTAAAAAATGAGCTTAAATCTAAATGAATTTCAAATTTTTTTTTTTTTTTTTTTTTTTTTCCAAATTGAGACAAAAAAACGTACTTTGAAATAAAATTTTAAAATTCCAAAGATTTAACTAATGTATAAATTTCAGCAAATTACTCTCTTTTAAAACAAAAATAAATAAAAAAAACCTTCTTTTACCCTATTCTTACTATTAAAATAACAAACAATTAAAAGACATTAAATTCTTAAAACTGAACTCTTTTTTTTTTCTTTCTTTCTTTCTTTTTTAATTCAAAAATAGATTAAATTTCTTACCTCCAACAAATAATCCATTCGCATGCATAGCTGTACACATACACATACAAACAAAACAAAAAAAAAACGGTCTTCATAAAAATTTCAACGCGCTCAGAATTAAATTTACTCTCTGCATAAAAAAGAAATCATTTCCTCTTTTTTCTTCTTAATACAAATCAGTGAGTCTTTTCTGCCAGTAGAAAAATTTTTTCTTCAAAACAGCTGTTCGCGTGAAAGATAAAAGCAAGTCTTGAGGATGAATCACTCGCGAACTTGACCCACTTTTTCGTCTGATAGCATTCTTCATTTCGATAAATGTCCGAGGCAGGGATGAAAGAAATGAAGGGTGTTTATTTTTTCTTTCTTGAAAAGATTGTCTAAAAGTTTTAATGGTCTGTTGGTTGGAAAAAGAACTGATTTTCAGTAACAGGTCATTTTCTTCTTAATTTATCACTAGGGCAAATGAATGTTTTTTCCGTTTTCTTTTTCTTTTACGCTCATGGAGGGATGAAAAAAAAAAGAATTGTTAAATGTCTTTTTTAGAGATTTCTTTTCGTCATTTTGCCGTAAAACAGTAGATTCGTCATTTTTTTAGGATTTTGTTACACCTCATGATAGTTTTGCTGGGATTAGTTGCATAGTTGGGATTTCGGGATTTGTCTCACGTAGATGCACTGTACTGCTGACTTTTCTGTAATGATATATTGCTCTACTCCCGTTGTGGATCCTCTGTCTCGGTGTCAGGGCGCAGACAGCTGACGAGTCCATGCCGACGTTAGATTGCTCCTTCTGAGCGTCTAGCATATCTTTGTAGTCACAGTGTGAGTGGTCTTCGGGAATTAACAGAAGACAGAGAAAATGCGTGTCTGATTAAACGAAGACACTGTTTTTTCAGGGACCTGATTTATTGGTCTTTGTTACATCCTTTTGAGAAACCAGGCCCCTTTGACCTGAGAGCTGCTACTTTACTTCTTTATGGACATCGGGATCGGGAATTAGGTGTATCGCAAAGCGATCCCTGGAGAGCAGAGTGGCATGGACTCAAATCATTACTTAGATGGTAAAGTAGCACAGTTGAAGTTTATTCCAACAGAGCGAAAAATGTCCAGACTAGGAATCAAACCTGGATACTTGGCGTGTCGTGCCAATGCTTTACCTGTTAAGCTATCCGGATGATACTTAGCTGACATAATTCACTCTTATTTGTTGGACATGGCTGTGAACTGCAGTGCTAGTTTCATTCATCCGAGCTATAACTATAGCATTTACATGATGAAAGTGTGTTTTAACATGGAAACTCCTGTATACCATGTATTAGGTCATAATGAAGAAAACAAATATTTTTTCCAACTGGATTAAATCATATTATGCTAAGTATCCAGGTTCGATTCCTGGTCTGGGCATTTTTCGCTCTGTTGGAATAACTTCAACTGTGCTACTCCAGCCTTGAATAAGGTTAAAAGCCCCCTCTTGCAACTCATGCAGTGGTATAAGTATGATGTATTTTGCATTATTCCTGCTAGGGGTCATTGAAGTCAAAGGAGGCATCTTTAAAATTTAATTGGCCGCTAACTGAATGATTGATTGCCCGGGCCAAAGGCTTTGGCTCAAAATCGGCCGATTGGATGCAGCATGACTTTAAAATTGCACTTACCTCAGCAAAAGTATTAACCGTGACAAAACGATCTTTGAAAGTTATAAGATGCGATGCTGAAAAACTAATTTAACAGGGGCAGCGGCACTCAATCAATTGAGACACAATTACTAAAGCATTTAAAAAGTTTTAATTTTGATTTCTAAATTTAAATTTATATTTTTTAAAACAGGGATTTCAAATTTTAAAAGGGGCAAAAAGGGGATTTTTAAATTTAAAAAAGGGGCTTAGCTTCTATCGTTTCATACGCACACATACACACACACACACATTATATATATATATGTATGTATGTATGTATACTATATATGTATATATAACACTGGTGTCTGACTAACCGAAAAGTACCCCTCTTTCTTGTCAGAAACCGCTTAACTCACTTAGGTAGTTTGTTTCATGTCTGTCTGCATATGAATTGTAATGCGTTCACCAATGCAGATATTTTAACATATTAAGTAATCTTCCGTAATTGGATCCTCTGCCTATTCACGCATTTCAGCTAATACAACACTAAAGGGATATAGCGTCAGGGTCAACAAAATTACTCTGAATCTATCATTTAAGTTGCAAAAATTTACTGAGAAATGCTCGTAGCCTGCATATCAAAGAAAATATTTATGTATAATTCCATGTTACAATTTTGATTCAGCTCTTTCATCATCAAATAAGTACTAAATGGTAATATTTACTGATATCCACTTCAGAATGAACGGAAAATGTAAGTTATAGTGTAAACAAATAATACATTTCTGAGATATAGAAAATAAATTGTTTTCATATGATTATGTAATAATAATAATAAAAAATGATTCACATTCAATGAATAGCGAGCTCAATTTTAAATCTAAAATTTATTCTGTTGGTTCATAGGCGAATGACGTCAGGAACAAAGCAGCATTCTGCCTCATGATTTGACAGCTATAAAAATCACAATCAGCTTAATTATTTTAATTTCCTCTCAATTAAACTCGCTTCTCAGAATATATCCATATTTGAATTTAATTTATCGCTTAAACATCAATTATTTTTGAACGATCTTTCAAAACTTTTGTGCAGTTTTATTGGAAAAAATAATTTTGATTAAAAATGGCTGCTTATCATATGGAAAGTGAAGCTGTCAGCCCGCATTTGGTTATAAGTCACATAAGTTAAGCTTCTATTAATAGAGATGAAAAAAGTGTATTTTAAATTATTTTGATATGTGTTTTAAATGAAAGTTATGTATTTTAAATGTAATGAGTGATAAGTTTATATGGTACTACTTGATTATCCCGTCGACAAAAAAACTATCGCCAAACTTAATATTAAATGCCAATAACGGTTGATCGTAAATGTCACAATCTCTTGACATTAAACACGATACACATGATTATTACGTCATCAAATGATTGTTAATGCGACTTTTAATTTGTGTTTTTATTAATGTTTTACTAATTTATTTGTTCTTTTGTTAATTAAAATAAAAATTATGCCAAGTTCTATAATTTGGCGAATAGTTTGGTGATTTGTATAATTTAGCGAAATTTGTCGACTGGATAACCAAGTAGTACCGTTTATATTTTAAATGAAATGATGGCGATGGAACAGTATTTGGCGATTTATCACCTTAACATAAAGGTACCGAAATGGACACTTGGCATATAAAAAAAGTGAAGCGGTCATCCCGGAACTGTTGATGACAGTCACATGACTTCGGTTTTTATTATATAGATGTAAGATGGCACAATTTTTATATGCAAATGATGCCTGTTTCAAATATTACATTCATATTTGAAATGAACACACAAGTCACAGTCGAATGGCACCTGTTGCATCTCTCTGCAAGTTTAATAATAAAACAATATGAAGTAACTGTTTTTTTATTTGTCTAAGTACAATTAATTAACTACAACTTAACGAATTTAATAAAATTTTGTAGATAAAGTTTTTTTCCCCCCTTTCTCTTTGAAACTATGGTAAAATAAACTAACAATAATAATAACCTTAAAAATTTATAAAGAATATTTCTCAAATATGATTGCATTTTGTATGTAGAAAATTTATTCTGCACAATGGTAATAATATAAATCTAATCTGTTTTTTCTTTTCTTTCTTTTTATATGTGGCCAGTGGGCTCATTTAATATAGCTTTTAATTTGATCCCCAATGGTAAACAAGTCTGACAAGCTTGATTTAGGGCAACATTTGTGCAGTTTCCTGCTCAAGCTTGGTGAGAGCATAATCTTCCATTTTTCATGAATTGAATTTTTCATTTTTTAATTGCATTTTTCTATTTATATATTTGAAAATATATAAACAAATATAAACATTTACAAATGACTCATTGCATTTTATGCAAAACACAAAAACAATAGTTTTTATGAAATCATAAAACTAAAAAATTAACGCACATACCAGGCACTTGCCCAGTATCTTCATCAAAAAAGTCACTATAATCAAGAGGAGGCTTTTCAAGGGCTTCATCCCATCTTTTAGGTCTAGAATAATAATTTCAATATTTTTTTAATAATACTCATCATATTTATTGCATACTTATCTAATGAAATACAACACAAAAAAAAAATTATATATACATAAAATAATGTAAATATATATTAATATATAAATATATTAATGTATAAATATATTAATGTATAAATATATATCCAATATTTTATAAATATAGACCCATCAGACCATGTCAGAACCAATAAAATGTATATAAAATATATGTATTACAAAAACATCCTTTTTTTCTCTGCACAATTTAAAAGGCTCAGTAATGAATGAGGTATTTTTCAAAAGGTTTCACAAGCGGCTTTTCATATAGTATACTTATATATTGTTAAAACATGTATCTCAAAGATTGCGGTCAGAAAACCTCGAGTGGGTCTACTATTTTTTTCTTTTTTAAATTGATAACTCTAATAAATTTTTTAACATTTAATACATTTTTTAGAATGCAGGTTAACAATACAAAAAATCATATTTATATGAAAAATAGCAATAATGCATTCAAATAAAGTTTTAAAATGTATTAAAAGCGATATTTTCATACTGCCCTTGCATCAGGAGTTAACAGCCGAAGAAATAGTCAAAGATCGCTATTTAAAATCAGCCTCTTTCATTGTGTTCATTTCAGTGGTTTAAGAGATTACATTTCCTAAATTTGTGTTTTATTTATATTTTATTTATTGATTGATGAATGCTTTAATTTTGGTATGGAATATAAATTGAAAACATATGATGAGCTATTTATATTAATTTAAGTGCAAACAAATTTATCTATTGTAATCATCTGCACACAATAGAGATAGATTAAAAAAAAAAAAAAAAAAAATCATGCTTGAAAATGATTTTAAAAACAATAAAAATTGTGTAAATTTCATGCAGATTTCATTTGAAAGTACATTTTCCCCCCTATTTGAAAAAGTAAAAATTGAAAATGTGTGGTATTCAGAAGTTTTAAAAATTGGAATAAAATTTAATAAAAGTTGAATTGATGGGATTTGAATCCCAATAAAAAGGCGTGAGTAAGTGATAAATTGTAAATTGGGACTTACCCTTCTTCAGGATACTTATCCATTTCGGTGTAAATCCACACTTTGTTTTAATCCCATATATATTAGTTATCTTAATTTTAATCAACCACTCTTTATAACCTCCTTTGACAAAAAAGATTGTAGAATACTTGTTATATCAAATGAATAAGCAGCGGTAACACTTTAAGCTATTTAATTCACATTGCTTAAAATGTAAAAAAGAGAGAGCATTTTTCATGCCTCTTCTCTGGAGAAACTACATGTTGAGAATGAATAAGATGTTTACATTATAAGATAATAAATCAGTAATAATAATTGTAATAATAATATCATAATAATAATAATAATAAATCAGTAATAATAATTGTAATAATAATATCATAATAATAATAATAATAAATCAGTTTAATGTAGTCTATGAGTCTTAATGCAGTCGCTCAACAAGTCATTATCTTTATCAAAGGATTTTCAAGGTTAAATACATTTGAAGAGATTTATGGCTGAGTTGAAACGACGTATTATTTATGTAACTGAAGAAATTATCTTTAGCACAGTTATTTAGCTTGATTTATGTCCATCAGAATTGTGTGCTGTTGCCACCATCAAAATGATATCAGCGTTACGTACAAACATGTTTGTCCTTTATAATATAGAAAGACCCATTCAGACCATGTCAGAAGCAAGACGGAGCCAGTCAAGTGACTATTTTAATTTTTTCCAGGAGAATTTTAGAGATTTTTTTTTATTGTGTGTGTGTGGGGGGGGGGGGGCATGTAGATGGTCACAGAAGACAAAATCAACTATAGTTTTACATAAAAGCAGCATAAAATTTTTTAATTCCTTTAAGTTTTAAAATTTTGCACAATATGTTATAATTCTACATTATTTGACAGCAGTTTAATTTTTTAATCGAATTCAAAATAAATGATCCTATGTAAGTATTTACATTTACAGTTTCATACCAATGTAAGATTATTATATATATGTATATTTTTTTATTCTTTTACCATTGAAAAAATAATCCATCTGACACAAAAGTTTTCTCAAACCAGTTCTCTCAACGTTGCTATATTAACTGCATTAAATTAGTAGAGTTTATATATTTATATAAATATTTTTTTCTATTATCAACATTCTATTACTATGACAGTCAAAAAACATAACACAACCTAAATTTTAAAATGGCTTCTCTTTTTAACTTTTTGACCTGGTTCATTGATTTAGGTGAAATTTGTGAAACTATGGTTCAATAAACATTTTGATAAAAAACGTCTTTTATGGTAGTTATTGAGCAGGTGTTATCATTTTTGCAATCTTCTTAAAAAGAGTCATTAGTTTATTAAAATAATAATAATAAAAATCATGTGTGAAAAAATATATATATATGTCATATCCCAATCAAACAATAGTTGAGATCTGCGTTAACAGATGGTAGCACTACGCAATCTGATTGTTAAGGTTTCGCATGTAACCAGAGTATTCCACACAGTTGTAAGATATGATTTGTTCTGAGAGCTGCATTTAGAAGCTGCTGTACATATGTAAAATAAACTATAAGTAATCTTATAGTTATGCCTTCTTCCTTAGTTAAGAGTAATTAGTTAAAATAAGAGTGCGGCAATATAAAAGTGGCGACGAATGGGATTTAACCCAAATTGAAATGTTGTGAAAAAAAAAAAAAAAAAAATTCGAAAGAGAAAAAGAAAAAGTGGCACGAAAAATGGCCGATAAAGAAATAATTTCTCTGGGACGCTTAGAAGAATATAATGCAAATGTTCCTTGGACTATTTACGTCGAGAAAATTGATTTTTATTTCTCAGCTAATAGCATAAAAAATGATGAGATGAAGAAAAGTATTTTACTAAGTTCTGTTGGAACAACAACGTTTGCGATTTTACGAGATATTATTGTTCCGAATATGCTGAAAGAAATCCGTTACGAGGATCTTTTAAAGAAAGCAAAAGATCATTTTTCCCCACGCCCTAGTGAAATTGTGGAACGATTTAAGTTCCAGAAACGACTAAGGAAGCAAGGAGAGAATATAGCCGATTTCGTATGAGATTTGCGTCGGTTATCCGAATATTGCAACTTCGGAAATACGCTTAATGATTGCCTGTGTGATCAGTTGGTGTTTGGGATCCAGGATGAAAAGATACAGCAGAAATTACTAGATTCTAGAGACTTAACATTCCAAACAGTGGTAGAAATAGCTGAGTCGGTTGAAACAGCGGAGGCTGGAGTGAAATCCCTACACATCAGAGATAGTACGACTGTCAATCAAGTGCGTGTTTTGAAAGGAGAGAAACCGAAAGTAAAGAAGTTCGCTCATGCACCTTAGCCTAAAGAAGATAAATTCGCGCCTGAGAAACCGTGTTACAGATGTTCTAAAAATCATACTCTAAAATTATGCCCTTTTAAATCTGCAGAATGCCATTTTTGCCATCGATTGGGTCATTAAAAAATTTGCTGTCAAAATAGAAAATTTGGAATGAAAAGTGAGAAACCTTTTAAGAACAGAAAAATTAAAACTGTTCAGGAAGAATATTGTTTAAATTTCATGGACGACAACTCCAATAACGTGTCATGGATAAAATCAGTTAAAATAAATGGTGTAAATATACAATTTGAAATTGATAGTGGTGCAGCTCATACTATTGTAAGTAAAAGTGTTGCTCATAAATTGTTCTCAGGTAAGCTGCCTTTAATTAAATCTAATATTAAATTACAAACTTATACTAAAGACTCTTTAACTGTTTTGGGGGAATTAAAAGTAAATGCTGTTGTTAATGATTATTGTATTCCGGATTTAAGAATATTAGTAATTAAAGAGGAGGGTCCGAGTCTAATCGAAAAAACTTGGTTAAAAGCATCAAAATTATTTTGGCCTAATGTAAATATGATTAAAAGCATTTCGAAAGATGATTTAATTAGAAATTTTCCTAATGTTTTTGCTGACGGGATCGGAACAATCAAGGGTCCTCCCGCATCAATAAATTTGAAACAAGTTGGAAATTGCTCGTCAAACGTGGCAAATGAGGTGCGTTCGTACTATAACTAGTTTTAAAATTATTTTTTGCACCCCATATTGTACTGAATGTATAATTTTTGCACTTCATAACGTGCATAGTCTGATACATCATTAAAATGCACTTCCAATAATTTTTTCGGAACACTTTTGACTGTCCCTGTAATTAAACTATACATCCGATTTTCCTAAAATTTGAAATAGCTCAACAAAATTTTGCAACAATTATATCTTTAAAATTTCAGACCATTCGGAAGGCTGTAATATCATTAAAATGCACTTGCAATAATTTTTCCCATTGGCCGTAATGTAAAGAAAAACTTTTGGCTGTCCCTGTAATTAAACTATACATCCGATTTTCCTAAAATTTGAAATGGCTCGACAAAATTTTGCAACAATTATATCTTTAAAATTTCAGATCATTCGGAAGGCTCCAATACCATTAAAATCCACTTGCAATAATTTTTCCCATTGGCCGTAATGTAAAGAAAAACTTTTGACTGTCCCTGTAATTAAACTATACGTCCGATTTTCCTAAAATTTGAAATGGCTCGACAAAATTTTGCAACAATTATATCTTTAAAATTTCAGATCATTCGGAAGGCTCTAATATCATTAAAATCCACTTGCAATAATTTTTCCCATTGGCCGTAATGTAAAGAAAAACTTTTGGCTGTCCCTGTAATTAAACTATACATCCGATTTTCATAAAATTTGAAATGGCTCAACAAAATTTTGCAACAATCACATATTTGAAATTTCAGACTATTCGGTTGGGTAGTTTTTGCTCTGTTACATGCGGACAGACGGAGAGACGGACAGACGGACGGACGGACTGAATGACGACTATAGGTGCTACGTATTTATATAATTACGAACGCACCTAAAAAGATGCAAAACCAGTTTTTCTTAAGTCTCAACCTGTTCCTTTTGCTTTAAGAAAAGCTACTGATGTAGAATTGGAATGATTAACTAATGAGGGTATTTTGAAACCTGTTGATCATTCAGAATGGGCTAGTCCTATAGTAATTGTTCCCAATCCTAATGGTTCTGTTAGAATATGTGATGATTATAGAGCAACAGTTAATGCTAATACTGAAAATGATAATTATCCTCTTCCTAGAATGGAAGAATTATTTTCTAAATTATCAGGTGGAAAATTTTTTACTGTTTTTGATTTAAAAGATGCCTATTTACAGCAACCTGTAGATAACGAAAGTAGTAAAATTTTGACTATAAATACACATAAAAGATTGTTTAATGTGTTACGATTAGCATTTGGGGTAAAATGTGCTCCTGGAATGTTCCAAAGAAAAATTGAACATATTTTTAAAAATTTTTAATATGTTGGTGTATTTTTAGATGATGTTATCATTAGTGCTAGTAATGAATCAGAACATTCTGAAAGAGTTGAAAGTGTTCTGAAATGTTTTTCTGAGCATGGTATAAGATTAAATAAGGAAAAATTAAAATTTATGGTTTCAGAAGTTTCTTATTTAGGACATAAAATATCTCAGGAAGGAATTAGACCTATTCCAGAAAAAGTTAATGCTATTTTGAATGCCCCTATTCCAAATAATGTGTCACAATTGCGTTCATTTTTAGCCTTAATTTCTTATTATAGAAACTTCCTGCCTAATATTTCAGATATTTTAGAACCTTTACATAGATTATTAGATAATAATGTAAACTGGACATGGTCAGAAAAGCATGAAAAAGCGTTTCATAAAGTCAAACAATTATGTACATCTCCTGTTTTAGAATTATATGATGTTAACAAAGATATTGCTTTAAACTGTGATGCTTCTGAATAAGGTATAGGGTCAGTTTTAAGCCACATTGTTGAGGGTAAAGAGAAACCTATTGCTTATGCTTCGAGAACTTTAAATAAAACTGAAAGAAATTATGGAATGATTGATAAAGAAGCTTTATCTGTAATATTTGGTGTCACTAAATTTCACCAATATTTAGCTGGAAAAAAATTTAAAATTATAACAGATCATAAACCTTTAATTAGATTATTTGATCCTGTTAAAAAGGCACCTGATACATTATCACCTAGAATGCTGAGATGGTCGTTAATGTTAGCTGGGTATGATTATACAATTGAGTATTGCGAGGGTAAAAATAATAAAAATGCTGACGCATTAAGTAGATTACCTCTCCCAGAAACTGTAAATATAGTGAGTAATCCTGTGGAAATAATGTTTGTTTCAAATAATGATAATTGGCCTATTATTTCTAAAACTATTGCAAAGTGGACAACTGAAAATCCTGTAACTAAACAAATTTTAGAGTGGGTGTTACATGGATGGCCGCGAAAGGTAAAACCAGAAGAATATCAACCATATTTTCGTAGAAGGGAGGAAATTTCGAGTCTAGAAAATTGTCTATTGTAAGGACATAGAGTGATCGTACCAGAGGAAGGTCATGAATATACATTAAAATTACTGCATTCCGTTCATCAGGGTATATCGAGCATGAAAGCAAAAGCTAGGGGGGTAGTTTAATGGCCAAATATGGATAAAGAAATTGAACAAATGGTAAATTCTTGTAATAGATGTCAGATGTTTGCAAGGGGTCCCAAAATGGAACCCTTGAAATGGAAATCTGAACTGCCCTGGGAAAGGATCCATATAGATCATGCCGGTCCTTTTGAAGGTAAAATATTTTTAATAGTAGTTGATTCTTATACTAAATGGTTGGAGGTAAAAGTAGTACCCAGGTCTGATAGTAAAACTACAATTAAGGTATTAAGGAGAATTTTTGCTACTTTTGGATTACCTGTTGAATTGGTCAGTGATAATGATCCCGTGTTCACAAGTGATGAATTTGAGGAATTTCTTAAAAATAATGGAATTAAGCATACGCCTATTCCACCTTATCATCCGTCTTCGAACGGACAAGCGGAAAGGTATGTGCAAACTGTGAAAAATTGTCTTAAAAAGCTAGATAAAAGTGATATAACATTGTCAATTTCACAATTTTTGTTAGAAAGTCATTCCACTCCTCATTCGGTGACTGGTAAAACTCCTGCTGTATTAATGTTTGGAAGGCCAGTTCGAACAACCCTTCACTTGGTATTACCATTAAAACCTAAAATACAGCAACCCCTGCACAAATATAAGCTTCATGATTTAGTTTTTCTTAAAAATTTTGGAAAAGGGGAGAAATGGTAAAAGGAAAAATTATGAAATTATTGGGGAGTAGATGGGTTTTAGTAAATAGATGTGACGGAATAATGTGTAAGCGTCACGTTGATCAGTTGAGACGTAATAAAGAGAAGTGATGAAATACCAGAGAGAGTTATAGAGATGAATCAAAATGATAAACTAATGTCAGACAAAGTTGAAAATATGGGACATAGGGGTAAAAATTACAGTAATTATGATAGGTATGAAAGGGGTTAACCAAAACCGTTTTTCTGGAATTAATGGAAAAATAAAAGAACAGCTTAATAATGATGATACTATAGAACCAAGCCAATCTCAGCCTTCGCATGATATTGTAGCAGGTACAGTTGTGAGTAATAAAAATGATGCTACAACAGATAAAACTGTAAAAGACAATTTGACTAAAAACAATAACAAGGACTGTAAGAAAAGTGCTCCAGTTCAAAGAAGTCAAAGAACAAGATTGCCTGTAGTTCGTTTGAACTATGAGGGGAGGGGTGTCATATCCCAATCCAACAATAGTTGAGATCTGCGTTAACAGATGGCAGCACTACACAATCTGATTGTTAAGGTTTTGCATGTAACCAGAGTATTCCAAGCAGTTGTAAGGTATGATTTGTTCTGAGAGCTGCATTTAACAGCTACTGTACATATGTAAAATAAACTATAAGTAATCTTATAGTTATGCCTTCTTCCTTAGTTAAGAGTAATTAGTTAAAATAAGAGTGTGGTGATATAAAAATATACAATTCTGATTCCAACAAAACAAATTATATATTAAAAAAACAAGGCTGTTTTTTCAGTCATCTGGCCTGAACTTACTAATGAACCGATTATGATAATTATTCTTTTAAGTGAAAGCTGTTCATCTGTAGATATGCCTGCACTAGTTATTTTAAAAAATATTCACATGTTATATTTTAAATTTAATTTTAAAAACTTTTTATTAAATTTCTTCAAAATGGTGGCGAATGGATTACTTTCATTGTCGATGAGAAAAGACAAATAATGCGGTTTATTAATCTTTATTCATTATTATATCCTTATTGATGCCATTTTCTCAATACAATTAAAAATAACTTACAAATTTTTTTTTTACAGAAAATGGCATCAAAATCACACATTTTTCCTCACAAACCTGTTATATTTCAATATTTTTTATTCGGCTGTTGCTGAGTTTGAGATGCTAAACGAAATGCTTCAGTGAGTAAAAATTATGTCATATTTAAAAGAAAACGATCATTTTATTTTATAAAACTAAATATTTTACCTTTTCAAATGTATAGTTGACAAACATGAGTCAAAATTTGGAAATATATTTATTAACAACTTAACCATTTGCCCCGAGATAAGTCAGGGGTAAAAGCACTGTTTCCCTATAGCTGTCGCCGGTGAAGTGGTTAATAATATGCTGCATGTTAAACTATTTTTTAAATGGGGAATACAAATATCAGAGGTGCCTATGTAAGTTTTCAGACAGTGAAAATGTTGTTATGTTTAGACTTCGTCGAGAAAAAATGCTATGAATGTGCGAAAGTGAAATAATTTTTGTTGATTTTTCATCCCTTAATGCTAAGTATAAAAACCTTAATTGATGACGTCATTTAAATATTTTAATAATTTGAACAATTGAAGTTTATGGAAATAGTATTTTGATAGCTTTAGGTTAAAATAAAATTTGTTTTAAGAGCTACACTAACCAATGTAAGGTGAACTTTTTATTGTAATTAATTTTGTAGGTTTATTATGAATCTACGTAACAGTTCCTTTTAAGCCATTTTCTTTCATCAAGATTTGACATGTTCCGCCTCATAAGAATAATTCCAGATAGAACTGGATCAATTTGAAATTGCTATGTATAATCGGAAAACAAAAAATTCTTTTTTAAAAAAATCTGCAAAAAATAGAAAAAAGAATAATATTCTGAAATAAATAAATAAAATACAATATATATATATATATATATATATATATATATATATATATATATATATAAAATCAAATAGGATGGCTGGGTGGGTAGATGTTAAATTAAGGAGGAGGGCGGAGTTATCTGGATAATTTATATGCAAATGTTGATTTTATATATATAATATTTTTTTTTAAAAATTTAAATTGTAGGAATGTTACGTTGATTATTCATGGTTCTACTATCAGTTTTGGTTCTAGTGAGGTTGCGGTCCTGTGTACTGTATAACATTCTTTAAATTAAATCTAGTTAATATGCATCAATTTAATTTACTATTATAGATTTATTTCAATTAACTTTGTAATGATATACGATTACACAGTTTATGATATATGTATTTATGAATTTGTAGAGATGTTCTATTATGTTGGTATATTACCCTGCCCCCCAAATTAGTAATGATACATTAATTTTATTAAGTGATTAATATAAACAAACCTTTATGTTATTTATAAATTCACTTATTTGGTATTATTATTAATTCACTTAATTTTAAATACACATTATATTATAATGTTAATTGATTATTATCAATATTCTGATGCACTGTTTTAGAATGATATATTTATGCAATCTCACTGACATTTTAAGTTAAATATTTACAATATAAAAATAAAATAAATAAATAAATAATTGCATTTTCTACTGTTATTTATGGTATAATGTAAATTAGGGTTGCACTCAACACTATTTCATCTTATTTTAGTCTTGTAATTTATAATATATTGATTATTTAATTTAATTCTTATAATTCAGCTAGACTGCAGAATTAAATAATTTATTATGTTCTAATATTATAAGTTTGCTATGGACTCTTTTTTTCTCTTTTATTAGTTATTATCTCTTAAGTATTAATTGCTTAATTTTAAACTCTGTATAACAATCTTTAAATTAATTTAATTTGCATCATTTTAAGTTACTCTTTTGATTTATTTCATTTATATTATGCCTTGAAATGGTAATACGCTTTCACAGTTTATGATACATGTATTTATAGCTTGTAGCAATGTTGTATTTTATTGGTATATCACCATCTCCCCCCCCCCCCATATTTGTATTGATACATTAATATTTATTAAATGATTATTATAAACAATTTTTATATTATTAATAAAGTTACTTATTCAAAATTATTGTTTTACTTAAATTTAAATGTAAAAAATTAAAATATTAAAAAATAATTTTAATTTTAACCATTTTTCGGACATTATATTAAGATAATTGATAATTGTCAATATTATGTTGCATATTTTAGAATAATATTTACCTGCAGTCTTAATGACATATTTGGTTTAAAATACATTTTATCTATAGTTATATTCAGTTTTCTGTACTAGATGGCTGCACTATACACTATTTTAGTCATGTACTTAATTATATATTGTCTTTCTTAAATATAATTTCTTATATTTCCAGCAAGACGGTAGCATTAAATAATTATTTATTTCGTGCTATTATTATTAGGTTGCCTTGGATTATAACAGGATCATTATTATAGTATGTAGTAATTATTATTATATGGACTATCTGTTGCGGTACACATTATATTAAAATGTTATTTGATAATTATCAATATTAAATTGCATATTATGGAATGATATTTATCTGCAGTCTTAATGACATATTTGGTTTTAAATACATTTAATCTAATGTTATATTCAGTTTTCTATCCTAGATGGCAGCACTAAACACTATTTTAGTCAGTTACTTTATCATTTATTGTCTTTCTTAAATATAACTTCTTATAATTTCCGTAAGTTGGTAGCCTTGGACTCTTAAATTAGACTTATATTTGTTATTATCTATTAATTATTAATAGTTTAATTTTAAACAACTTCTTGTAATTTATTACAGGATCATTATTATCGATTGTAATAATAATTATTATATGGACTATCTGTTGCGGCAACTGTGGCATTAGCTTTTAACTGTGTCGGTATTTAAGCGGGATTTTAAGCCAAAGTACGTATTCTGTTTGTGTCAATGTTAATATGTCTTGGCTGTCCTCGTGCTGGGTTTGTCTATGATTTAATTTGTTTCATTTTTTAACTGTTTTCATAGTTGTGGATATCACATTGTTTAATATTTTACATGGTTGTTTAATAATCTCTGGTGATTAGTCGATTTGGTACATAATGGAATTCAATATTTGCTTATTGCTGAATTCCGTTACAGAAATCGACTATGTTTTTTGCTTATAAATGTATTTTATGTACCCATGATCACGTGAAATACCTTATAAGCTTCCGGCTTCATTCATCCATTTTATCTTTTGTATGTTTATGTTTCGGCTTTTTCTGGTTCAACATTATTTAGCTGGATTTATTATCTATTGTCTTTAATCGGACTTTATCAAAAATTGGGTTGTTTTTTCATATGTTTCATATAGATTTATTGCCAGCAATATGCTAGTGAATTAGTTGCATTTAATAAAATTCTGTATTACTAGTTACATGTTCCTTCTTTATTCTGTAAAATGTCTGTGTTATGAATATGTTATGAATGTTTGCAAAATTATAAATTTAATTTCAATTATTGGAAATCGATGACGATTTGTTATATATTATGGATATATATATATATATATATATATAGACTCCATTCTATTAACTTTTTTATAGAAAAAATTATTTTTAAAATAGTTTTTAAATATTTTAAGAAAACAAAATAAAAATTAGTTGTTCCCAAACAAGAGCGTTGACATTTAACGAGTTAATACAGAATTCAATCGATTTTTTAAGTGATTTTGTTTTTGAAAACTGTAGTTTTGTTACTTGTGTGCATTGTAAAGAAAAACTATTTGCAGAGAGATAATTTCTTTTACAGTTATACATATAAAACGATCATACATACAATCTTCACCTACTGATGTGTATTATGTAAAAAAGCATATTCTAATTGCAACAAATAAAATTTGTGTTATTTAATTTTCAAAAGATGGAATAGATGGTATTCCATCTCAATAGATGGAAATTGTAGGTATGATGACCATCTTATACATATCTGTGCAAAAGTAACTTTATGTCTAAAACTTCTTTTTCTTCAGTAAATGCAAAGTTGCCAAAACAGTTCTCATTAAAGCGGAATCAAAAAAAAAAAAAAAAAAAAAAACAATGGATATCTGTGATAAAGCACAGATACCAATTACAAATGGCCCAATTCTAAATGAAATATTGTAATGTAGTTTGTTTTGTTTAATTTATAATTGTGTAAATCTTTGCAAAATATGAGGAGAAAAAAAATCAGTTATTTGCAGATTTAAAACTGCTGACTCTCCTTAAGCATCTATAAGATAATCACTGTTTGATGTAGACTTTAAAAATAAAGTTGTTTCTTCATATCCAAGAATTAAAATAAAATTTACAACATTAAAAAATTAAATATGAATATTTTCATAAAAATATTAAATTATTCATATCATTGAAGATCCTTCTAACAACACAGCTACAAAATTATAAACAACTTTGAAATTAAAAATAGGAGACATGTTTTTAAAATCAATGTACGAAAAAGAGGATCCACGTACTGCTATTTATAAAAAAAGGGGTCAGTGCATTTATAAGATAAATACTATTAAAACATGATACCAATATAATTTATTATAATCCTGAAATACTTACTTTAAGGAAACATTTTTATCATCCATAGATATATCTTTATTTTTATCCCTGGCTAAATCACTCATGCCTTTAAGAACTTTAGCTTGATCACTATCCACTTCATCTTCTTTCTTTCTTCTAAGCCTTTGCTTTCGAGCTATGGGATCTTTGCTGTGAGCTTAATATGGGAAAAAAAATCATTTGATACTAATAAGGCATTTAAGCAACAGAAACTAAGGCTACATACATGAAATAATTTATACAAGTGATTAAGAAAAACATTATGCTTCTTTGATATGATATAAAAAACTAGTGCAAACAGAGAGAAAAGTAAAGCTCGATCTAAAAAAGTTACAGTAAAAAATTATCAAATAGTTTCAGTTTAAAAAAGTAAGTAGTGCGCAGAAAAGTAATGTAATCAGATTATCTGTAAAGCTCGTGAAATTACCCAAATTTTTGTTGATAGCTGAAAATGTGGACTGAGCTTTACTGGTGCCTTAAAATTAATGAGGGAAGTAAAGGCATTTCATAAAGGCACATCAACTCATTCTGAATTCCAAATCATTCATAACCAGTTTAAAAATTTGGGTTCATAAGAATAGATTAGAGGTTGATTTGGTAATGAGTGAGAACATGAGAGATCGTTCAGTACGAAGTAAGGACCAAATTCCATTCCTGGGATTACTGATAAGACTGGAAGATCAAAGTCCAAAGTAATCCCAAAACCCTAAGCATGTACAATTCAAACCATATGCTAACTACTTGTCTGGCTTAAGTCCATTGGGATAAAGCTCCCTTTTCACAGTAATTACATGAAATAAAAATTATTACGCTACATGTGTTATGTCAGAAAAGTTAATAACAACAATTCCTCAACAACTTGACTATATTAATGTTATACTTAAAATATTACTTCATGGTTTACATTCTTTCAGCTTTGTGGAGTTTAGCTTGACTTGATGCAATCATGTCCACAACTCTGGGCCTGGCAGAAATTTTTTTGCACATAACTACACATTCTGTTTACTATACCCAGTACTCATTTGGAATGGATAATATGATTTTGAATATAAGGCACCAGTAAAGCTCAGTCCACATTTTCAGCTATCAACAAAAATTTGGGTAATTTCATGAGCTTTACAAATAATCTGATTCCATTACTTTTCTGCGCACTACTTACTTTTTTAAAATGAAACTATTTGACAATTTTTTACTGTAACTTTTATAGATTGAGCTTTACTTTTCTCTCTGGTTGCACCAGTTTTTTATATCATTTCACATCTTTTTCAGATCCTTTCAGGAACTTAATCAACCAACTTCAACTAACCAAACAACTGCCCCAATTAACCAACCAATGATCCCAATTAACCGGCCCAACCAATTGTCCCAATTAAAAACTAACATTGGTTTACCAGTGTATTTCAAGAGCTCTGATGAACCCATACTTATTGCTAAACCCCATATTGGGATATTGACCTATACTTTACTCAGGACTGACCGCCAGACTAGTCCTTAGACTAAGTTTTATACATAGTGTGATCTTTTGAATTTTTCTGCTATGTACCTATACTCCTCTAGTTTAAGGGACTATGCAGTATCCTAGGTCAACCCCTCAAACACTCAAAAAGCTAGGGTAAGAAACAGTCATAAGAAATGAATTAAAACTGCAAAGAAACTATAAAAAGGGAAAATTTCTATCTTTGGAACTTAATGGGAATTTAAAATTAAGAAAAGTCTGAAAATGACTGAATGCAGAAAAATGATCAAAAGTGATTGAAAATATTATACAATACACCTGTAAATAATATCAGAAATATTACTAATATTGGATATTTATAATAATATTTCGGAGGACAAACTAAAATATCACGATAATGACTAACATATTTACATATAACTGTAACCATTGATCAAAAAATCAGGAAAATTGGAAAGTAGGTGTCATTTGTAAGGTATGCATTAACTAAAGAGATAAATTACGTAAATGAGTCTATTGACAACTGGTGTTTTTGGTATGGATAAATTATATAATTGAGCATACAGACAATTGGCGCATGTTACCGGGCTTCGTTTAGGGCATAATTAACTGAACCGTAAGCGCATGCACCTATTTTTGTAACGTTAACACACGTGTGGGGCAAATCTCACTTCATTTTGTCTCCCATTATATTTTTGGCTAAATGCGCTTTAAAAAAAGTCTACTACTCTATATTGTAAAATGCATCAGTATTACTTCTTTTTTAGGGAAAAATCAAGCGTTTCATATTTATTTTCCGATTTTATAACAGTTTCTGTAAAAATGGCGGGTTTTTTCCTTAGAAAATATGCAACGATTTGTTTTACCTCTTAAAACATGAATTGTTTTATCAAATTTACTGTAATTACATTTAATATACTTTCATCAACATATGAAGGCAGCTTTTATTTCACTCTTTCAGTAAAATTATTTTAGTGTGTGTTATCCCGTAACGAATGAACATATCCAAATGTAACGTTTGTACATGCGCGGAATTATTTAATCCAAAAAGCCATATTTCTACTTTTCTAGCCAACAAACTAAAGACATTCCTTCATACAACCCTTCTCAACCTTGGCCTTGAAAGGTACAAGGAAGGTCAGAAGTATATCATGACGTAATTTTGAAGTTTTTTCACCTGCATAACCCCTTCTTCTGCAGGTAAACACAACGTCTTCCGCCAGCCAGACCGTCCGCATACATACTACACCATAAAATGGAAGAGCATATAGGAAAATGAGCTTTGCCAAAATGACAAATTTTTGAAGTTTTTTCACCTCCATAACCCCTTCTCCCACAGGTAAACGCAACGTCTCCCGAAAGCCAGACCGTTTGCATACATACTACACCATAAAACAGAAGAGCATATAGTAAAATGAGCCTTGTTAAAATCAAGTGACGAAAACGTTGCTAGCTCTTAGACTAGGGATGGCGAACCTTTTCATGTCCACGTGCCAAATTTTCCCAAAAATATACTTTACGTGATCATGACATGCCAACAATAAAAAAATTTAATGGATCAAATAATAATGAATCAAAACTACTTAAAATTTTGTTTTTAGCATTAAAAAAATACAGGTGATATTTTATGATATACTGTAGAAATTTATTTTAAAAAATATTATTTCTGTTGTCTCATCTTAAATGCCAAATAATTTATATCCGCTTTGTACTTAGTTATTTTTGTTAGAATGCAAGTTTAATTGCACTCACCTTGACAAGACGTTTTTAGTTGAATTTTTCATTTTTTTTTTTTTTTTTTAAATGAAAAGAATGTCTTGCAGAAAAAATTATCAAAATAGCAAGCGCCAGAAACTATAGCTTTTAGTGTCTGGAATTGAATTTCAAGTTGTTATAATTTTAAAATCAGCATTTTTGCTTATTACACTTTTAATTTTTGTTTAGCGATAATCTTCTAATTCTCAAAATTTTCTGAGCCAACATTGAGCTAGATTCGGATAAATTATGTTATATTTCAATTTTTTCAATCTGTGTGACAATCACAACCAACCGAACTAATTGGATTCAAGTGACACAGACAACATTATATTAATTAATGCATTTTGTGAAATTCTACTATATTTTGATGTAAAACTTAAATCTATGCCGTGCCAAAAATAATCTGTAGCGTGCCATAGGTTCGCCGTCCCTGTCTTACATTATTACTTTCAGTCCAACAGTATTAAATTTTTTTAAACTCGTAAAATTGAATTTCATTTGCCGCTATAATGACGTAATTATACTAAAGGTATTAAGCTTTTAAAATTAAAATGCATGTTTTCTTTAGCGCGCGCAATAGGAGTATACGATTTCCTTGACAATACGCAGGAAAATGCAATAAATACAACCAAATGAACTAGCATTTACCGAAAATTTCTTTCGTATGACTTAAAAATAAATCTTTAATTTTATGGATGATAATAATAATGATTAATTTCAGAATATCAGGAGTCTCTTTTCAGAATAAAACATCATTACAAAGTTATGTCAGTTAAACAGAAATTGACGTCATACCTAGCAAACAATTTTTTTTATTATTATCTTTTCCTAAATTGTTTTTTTGAAATTAAAACTCCTGTATTAAAATAGATTTTTAAACATTAAAAACATTAAAATGAAGATACTGCGTCATTTTAATACATGTTTAGTTAAAGTTTTTACATATATATAGGAAATATTTTCATTTTCTGATTAGAATGACGTCGATTTGAAAAATGCAAAAATATAGCGAGAAAATGATTTTTATTTAAAACAAAATACGCATGTTATCACTTTTTTTAAATTATTGTGCCGCTTTTTAGGATGTGGCAACAGAAAAAAAAAGATTGAAGGCGATATTTCTATATTGTTAAATTATGGAACGCTGTGTAAAGTTTAAATGGGTGCCATTCCCTTAATATTGGATTTTTTTGACCCGACCTTCGAAAGGCATATCGCTAAATTAAGACCTTTCCAAAAAGCTATTATTCATCACTGAATGTTTTCTGGTTTGGGTTGTAATTGAGTTGTATTCTTTTCATCATGTTTCAAAACGTAAAAGATGCGGCTGAGCTACTATACAGCACGATCGTGCTGTATGATCAATATATATAAAACAGAAAATTTAAAAGCAGAATTTTTACATTAGAACGATCAGAAATAAATATACAGCTATTTTATTGATACCAGCCATTTTGACTAGTGTGGCTTGTTTCTGCTATGTCACAGTCTCCTTTGAAATTTTTTGGTCTGAAATTTTCAATGCGAGGCCGGATCAATGTAAAAGCTAAAAGTTCAGGCTGTTTTGTCTTTTCTCAGTTCATTGCTAGACCAGGGCTGGTTTTTATCATAAATAAGAGTGAATATTCTTAACTAACATTATCTTACAATTAAACTTAAAAAAAAAAAAAAAAAGAATATTTCATACATATTTATGCATATTAAAGACTATTTCATACATATTAAAAAATAAATAAAAAATCAAGCTAATGCTTGTCCCAAGCCTAAATGAAAGAAAATTGGCCCAAGCTTGCACAGATATTTACTCCTTACCATTGTGAACATTGTAAATCACGAAAAATATTTTACTGAAATGCATTTCTCCCTTTTTGATTTATGGCTGGTAAAAAATCAGACTTATCGGTCACATTGGTTGACAGAATATTTTCACTTTTCCAAAGCCAATAATATCTTGTATGTAATCATAAAAGCACTCAGATTTATACAAAAAATATTTTTTGCAATCTTCAGGTAACCCATCTAGCAATATCAACTAACTAAAATAAAAGATACCATATTTATTCAAATCTAGTGAGGTATATTTTTCTCTCCAAAATAGAACTTCTGTAACTGGGTGCACCATGCAATCAAATAAGAAAATAACTCACAATAGTTTAAAATCAAATGTGTATGGGCTTGGACTATGTTAGGAATTTTTTTAATCTTTAAAGCTAAGAATTTGTTTTTGATGTGGAATATTTTTGGAGGAATATTAATATAATGTAAATTGGTTATCATGTATGAAAGGTGTTAATTTAGAACAGAGTTTCACCTGTGGTCCATGAGAAAATTTTGATGGCCTGCAGAAACATCTTAATGTTATTTTGTGTGTCCCTGTAAAAACACACAGGGGGCAGGGCTTAATTTCTAACGAAAAAAGGTACCGGAGCCCTAATATTCTGCAGTATAAACAACCGTAGCACCCCCCACCCCCTCGTCATTCCAATCTGTCTCTTTATATTTCATACATTATTTGCAGAATTTAAAGCATTTTTTTTTTTTTTTTGGCTTTAGCAAAATGAAAATTTTAAATTATATCTGTCAGCATAATACTTAGCTGTCAACTATTCCACTTTTTAGTTATCACTCCTTCCAAATAAAAATCTTTGCCTAATTTTAATGTTAATTAATTGCAGAATTATGGGATTAAATATGGTAAGGATTATGATTCGGAAATAGTTGGTAATAGTAATAACACAAAAAGAGAATAGTTCGCAGCTATGCATTTTTATGAAAACATGAATGAAATTTACAGAAATTAATATTTATATGCTGAAGAATGAAACAACATTTTTCAATTTCCTATAAAAGGTGTATATCTTAAACTATAATCGATTCCTTCCGCTTAACAATCTTTTGTGGTGAGTCTCTGAAAATCAGATTAAATTAAAAATTTGACATCGTTATCGAAAAGATTCAATGCTTTCATAGAAAAAGGGGAAACACTACTTGATTGTTTTCTATCAGAATAACAATACATGGCAATTATATCTACTCACAAATGAAAGTGACTTCGTAAATGTGCAGAGCAGAGCCTTAAAATGGGCAGCATTGATACAAAAAAAAAAGCGCTATTGCACTGGGCTCCAGAGCCCTATATTTATGAGCTCCAGTGCATTCCGACCAATATTTAAATATTGACTAAAAGCAGAGAAGTACCAGAGCTGAGCTTCGGTGCAAATTAAGCTCTGATAGGGGGGACCTATATTCAGTAACCTAGGAAGCTCGGGTTGGATTCTTTAGTATACTTAAATTTATATTACTATTTCCTGAGTTTACTTTAACTATATATCTTGCTATGCTGATCCGTTTTCCCAAACAAACCTCTTTCGAAATGCATAAAAAGCTGCTGCAAGGCCACGTGGGGAAATCACTATCTTTGTCAATAAAAAGTTGTATCCTATTCTCTGTCGAAGAAATTATGTCATCTTAGCAACAGGCATTTGCAATAACAGGGTTACATTAGTAAATCAATAAGCAAAGCAATTTTACTAAAAAATTGCCATGCTCGTTAATCTTGTCCTTAGAAATTCTACTTTTTTAAATATATTTTTAAAATCATGTAAATTAAAATTATTAATTTTTTCTTAAATGTTTTAATCCATTGCTAAAAGTTTGCTTCATACAGAAGTAAAAAATATTTGACTGGATGAATAAAGTATCAAATAGAAATTGGCTGATTAAAAAAATCTCATTTTCAACAAAATGGAGATTTAAAAAAAAAAAAAAAAAAAAAAAAAAAAAAAAATGCAATAAATTCAAAAATTGCTGTACAAATTCCAAATAAACTTTATTGAAAAGAAGACAAAATTTACTATATTATGCTAAAAGATTAAATTTTGATTACTTTTATGACTGGATCAATATCGCCATCGAACTTGGAAAAGTGGAGAAACATGCAAATTTTTCCGTACAAGATAAAATAACAAAATATCTAAAATCTGAGTCTCAGGTACACTTGGACCTGTCTTTGTTTTCTGTAACCAAATTTGCAGATCTCTATGTGTGATAGAGAAATAAGATAAGAGATGGTGACAAGGAAAATCCACCGTGAACAAACACACACAGACAAAAACTTTCATTTATTAATACTGCTGAAAATTCAGTTTTTTATTTTCTAAACTTTATGTACAAAGTACTTTAGTGATGTTGCTAGGATTTTGAAATCTTGGATATTTGGGACTCTGACATACAAAAGTGGCCCTTTTACAAATAAGTCAAATTCATTATATTTGATAGAAAATATGCCTCTTTTTCATTCTTTCAATGTAAAAATTATGCATTCTGAAGGACCTATTACAATTTTTTATGCATCTTTTCTCCACCTTTTTACTTAAATGAAGCACTAAAAAAAAATCTAAATCCCTGACATTACTATGACTTATTTTGCAAATACACTGCTCAAACAAATTAGGGGAGCAAGCAAAAAAGTGAAGAGAACAGTGCAAGACAGCCATGTATGGATATAAAATGGATAGTACATGTGTATCAATGCGCAATACAGAAAAAAAAAGACGCAAAAAAATTGTAAGGGAGCTTTTGTTCTTTGAAAAGATGGAAAGAACAAGAAAAGATGGTTTGGGGCAACAATTTGGTTTTTTCTAAATGATAAAAAAAAAGTATTGTTTAGAAATGATGCAAGATTTTTAGTATGGCGTATGGTCTCCTCGAACAGCCAAGACTGCTGCATACCTGTTTTCATGTATGCAATGAGGTTATCGATAAGACTTTCAGGAATACTCTTCCACTGCTCAAGAATTGCAATCTGCAAGTCCCGGACAGTAAAAGGAGGCCTTGATCTCGCAGCAATGCATCGTCTGAGTATGTCCCAAATATACTCGATCGGATTTAGGTCAGGAGAGCATGCTGGTCATTCCATACACTGTATTGTTTTAGCTTCAAGCATGTTGACCATAAGACGAACTGTAAGAGGTCTGTCATTACTATGCATGGAAAAAAAAGAAATCACTAATTGCTGCAACATAAAATACGACATGAGCTCTCAGTATCTCGTTTGTATAACTTCGGACCATCAAAGTGTCATTCAGAATGATATGCAGGCCTGTACGTCCACCTATGCTGATTCCAGCCCATAACATCAACCCACCTCGTCTGTAATGTGATCTTTCACGGACGAATGTGGGATTATTTTGAGTGCCTCTTTGCCTCCATGCCAAAAAACATCAGACGTCACATCCAGACTGAATCAGAACTCGTCTGTAAACAGAATTTGACTCCAACAACGTTGCCTCCAAACTCGATGTTCAGTTGCCCACCTTCTTTGGGCCGCACAGTTGCTTGAGATCAATGGAATGCAGACCTTTGCCGTACGTACATAGAGACCACCCTAATGAAGTCTATTTCAGACTGTTTGGCTGGACACTCTTCGTCCTGTAGACAAGAAGAAATGTGTTTGCAGCAGAGTAGCATTGCCCATTCCATCTCAACGAGCTGTTAACAGGATATATCGGTCATCAGTTTCTGTAGCAGCACATGGCCAACCTTGCCCTTGTCGGTGTCTACCATTCCATATGTCTTGGAATAAATTCCACAACCTTGCATTGACACTTCTTGTGACCCCAACAGCGTCCGCTACACTTCGTTGTGTTTCCCCAGTTTCGACTGTCCTGACAACACGCCAAGCCATGGATTCCGGTAAATCACATTGTTGTGACATTATGAAGTCACCTTTTCTCAAAACACAAGCTGGGCAACTGAATTTTACAACTGAGACCATAAAACAGACATTTCTGAAAAATACCGATTTCTGCACTTATTTCCTTTTTCTAGTTTTTGACGTCAAACTTTAATTTTCATGCGAAATTTTCTTTATCTGTTTTCTACTACGCTTTAAATTATGGATGTTTTAATTTACGTTACTTATTGGCGTAAATATTTGCATAATTTTGTTAAAACCATGTGCTCCCCTAATTGTTTTGAGCAGTGTAGATTGTCCTCATAATATATCTTATGTCATAAATATGTGAAATATTTTTTTTTTTCTTTGAGAAATTCACACTGCACATTCATATATAGACTAAAATACTGTAACAAAATGCATTTACGGGGCTTTACAACACACCACACTGTGGTCATAGTATGAAGATCATGCATTCTACTGGGTTACAAAAGATAAAATTAAAACCAGTTTTAATGGAATTTGCTAATTCTTAATTAATCGAATTCACTTACCTGGAGCAGCTACTGGTGTATTTCCAGCTGTAGCTCCAGCTAAACGTAACTGAGTGCTTAAAGAAAAATCGATGTTGTAGTACTCAGATCCACTACCCATTTGCATCTCTATTGGTTTTGGTGGCATGACAAGGTCAGGATTTCCATGGAGATCTAGAACCTCAAGATCAGTCAAGAGGTGGATAGCTTCTGGAAGTGTGATTAGACGATTATTGGCTAATACCAACTTTTTAAGTCTACCACATCTAAAAAGATAAGATTGTTATGAATGACACACATATAAATCAATTTAAATTTAAATAAAATGTTACTTCACATTTTTAAAAGGAAACAAAATTCAGGAGAATTGGTTACATTTAACAGAAAGTTTATCCTCTTTAGGTTTCTCAAGAATATTTAACATTTGTTTAGCTGTTAACTGAATAACAATTCAACAATAAAAATTATGGAAATGGAATCTTTAGGGACAGGAAAAACATTTTTTCATCCTTGTTAGTATAATTTTGCGGGATTCAGGAAATCTTTTCATTTAAAAGAGGATTACATTATATTGCTCACCGGCAAGAAAAGTGACACATCTTCCAAAAATTCATTTAGCATTTTATTCCACTAATAAGTCTATGGAATTATCTTGCTACATAGTAACTTAAACATCAAAATTAGTTGCAAAAATAGTATAGTGCAAAGTAGTTATCATAATTTTCTTAAAATAGAACTTAACTACCCCACAGAAAAGAAAATTTCACAGCAAACTATAAGATATTACATAGAAAAAAAATTGCTTAAAATTTTGATATATCTGGCTGCAGAGAAAGCATCATTCTTGAGTGAATGCTTACTTAAAAAAACTGAAATATTGGGCAAAAAACCTTTTTCACTTTTGATAGAATTTTCCTGTACTTTAGACAGAAATTATTAAGGGAGTTTAAAGAAAAAAGCACCAATTTTGTTTCTATTTCAGCATTTTACACTTTAAAAAGTCGTCACAACAGCATTGGATTAAAACTAGTTGCTTGTGATAAACCTGTATTAAATAGACAATTAACAAGATTTCCTCATTTGAAAAAATTAAAAGGTTTCTGTTTAAAGTACAAAAATGTTAAGAAAAAAATTGCACATGTAACTTATTCAAGTATGAAATTTAACTAATTATTTTTTTTATAGCCTATAAAATTGCAGAAAGAAAGATGTGAGAATATGAAGGGAAAAAAAAGGAAAAAATATAAGAGCTAAATACTTTACGTTAAAGCAAGCACAGTGCTTTTGCTGCAATAAAAGAAATGAAAATAGAGGTCTGGAAATTTGGATGAGTATAGTCCAAGGCAGGTCCTAATGCACACCTAAGGCTTGCATTTTTTTATTTTTTGATAATTAGTCAAGATATTAAAACCCACAGTTAAAAAGAAAAGCAGTTGCTAACAAAAATGTAGCAGGTTGCATCTGGATGCACCGTTCCGGAGTGCTAAAGCAGTGAACAACTAAGAATGGAAATGTGTGTTTTGCATTACAGGGCTTGAAATTCAATTTTTCCCCAGAAGGGGAGTCTCCCTACCAACATTTATAAATGGAGGGGAGTTGAGCTATTTGGGAGGGAGAAAAAAAATATTTAAAACCAACTGTTATTTTGTGTGCTATAAAAGAATTTTATTAATACAGACATGACAAAATGCTACTGAAGTGAAATTTGCATTTGTATGCAATCCTTTGATGAAATTTGCATTTTCTCGCGATTCTTTTGTGAATTTCGTGATCCCTTGACAAAATTCGCTTTTTTCCGCGATCTTTTGCCGAAATTCACGTTATTTTCGCGATCCTTTTCTGAAATTCGCTTTTTTTTCGCGATCCTTTGACGAAATTCACTTTTTTCCGCAATCTTTAGACGAAATTCGCTCTTTATTCTCAATCCTCTGACGAAATTTGCTTTTTTCCGTGATCCTCTGACGAAACTTGCATTTTTTTCACCGATCTTTTGATTAAATTCGCGTTTTTTCGTGATCATTTGACGAAATTCACGTTTTTTCGCGATCCTTTGATGAAATTTGCGTTTTTTCAGCGGCCCTTTGACTAAATTCCCGTTTATTTCGCGATCCTTTGGCAAAATTTGTATTTTTCCCGCGATCCTTTGCCGAAATTCATATTTTCCCCCCGATGTTTTGCCGAAATTTGCGTTTTTTACGCGATCCTTTGATGAAATTTGCATTTTTGTCACAATTCTTTGGTGAATTTTGCGCTTTTTCCGTGATTCTTTGACGAAATTCGCCTTTTTTTCCGCGATCGTTTGCCGAAATTCACATTTTTTCCGCGATCCTTTGACGAAATTCGCGTTTTTCTGCGATCCTTTGACGAAATTCGCGTTTTTCTGCGATCCTTTGCGATTTTTTCTGCAAATGATTGAGGAAATTTACTTTTCCCGCGATCATTTGTCGAAATTCGCGAAATTTTTCTGTTATATTTTTATGTCCGAATTTTCGAATTGATGATCAATTTTTCATAATTTTCGGAACCGAATGCCTTAAATTTTCGGAACAGAATTACCTCTGAATTCGCCAATCAGTCGCAGAAAATAACGCGAATCTTGTCAACTGATATCGGGAAAAATAGTGAAATTTATCTATCGGTCGTTGGAAAAAATGGTAAATCTCAACGATCTTTCGTGGTAAAAAACTCGCAAAATGTGTCAATCGGTCGCGCGAAAATACCACGAAATTCGATAGGCATTCGCGGGAGTTGACCGTAGTTTAAAAATGCAAACTTTCCGGAAAAGGGAGAAAATTTTTTGGGCAGGAGCCTCCCGTCCATGATATTCTTTTGGGCGGGATTTTAAAATTTTGAGCACGAATCCCGCCAACCCGCCCTGAAATTCAAGCCCTGCATTATATTAAACAGATCGCATTGTATTAAAGATTAAACTTTTATTTTTAAAATGCTGCAATCTGTTAAAAAATATATTATTATTAAACCTTTCCAAAAAAAAAAAAAAAAAAAAATCAAAGGTTTGTGATTTTCTTTTCTTTCCTTTATTGAAGCTTGCAGTGGGCTTAATTTCAGAGATACGGGAAAACTAAAAATACCCACTTAAAGCGGAGGCCTTCATATCTAAAATGGTGCAATTCATTTTCAAAATTACAAATATTAATTCTTTAAGAGGTATTTAAAAAAATAAAATAAAATTTTCACTCAGAATGTGAACATGCAACCAGCTTTGTCTCATGTTTTTATACCTAAATATCAATACTTTTACATGAAAGCTTCAAAACTGTTATACTTAGAACTGATAAAAATTTTGAATAGTTTAAGCAATACTTTTTTTTTTTAAACTAGGGGGCTCTGCCCCCTACGAGCTACGCTCGTCAACCCCCGTTCAGACACCGCAGACTCTAACAGCACGCTAATTTGATCGCCTTTAAAAAGATTTCGGAAGATTGAATTATAATTTGAATCTGACAATTATAATCTGACGTAATTTTCACCAAACTTTTCTTTCTCTTTTTAATATTCACGTCAAAATACTTTTGTTAGAAATGAAATATTATGATCATCTTAAAATGTCAAGTACATGTCTCGCGCAATTTTTAAATTAAAACTGTTTTGCAATATTATTTTTTGTTCATTTTACGTAATAAGTGTAATATGACGTAAATTCTCCTATTTAGGACTTCTAACGCATGTTACTGAATTTATTATTTTACAATATTCTTTCTCATTTAAAATTCACGTGTAACTATAGTTTTTATGACGTAATTTTCAATGAGTTCCTGTTTTTTATATTTTTTGTTTATAATAGTCACGTGTAAAATAAATTTTTAATTTGAAGCAAGCATTACTGTTTGCGCTGTTTATACAGTTGGCATCAGTTTAAATTAATACAATTTTCTAAAGTTTGTAAAAAATATCTCTCGAAATGCTGAAAATTTGAATTTAAAATAGAAATAAAACCTCGAAAAATTATTCAAACTAAAAAACTAACTGCAATCTGCACACCGGGAAATTCTGACGCATAAAATGATCTAAAAGTGATTAAATTCCTATGTACAGTTTTTGCTCCTATAAAACTCTTTTAATGGAACGATTTTGTCCAACTTTGGCATTAAATATCTCTTAAAATAATTCTTCGATTTGAAAACTGTCTGCATCAGCGTGTTTATCAAACATTTTTCTATAATACTACCGATTTTCATATTTTTGTATGCAACAGTTTTTTTTAATATTAACGAAGAAAGACCTCCGGTCACGAAAAATTGAAAACCGGCGGCGCGGCGGCGGCGGTGACAGCGGTAGTTACTTTTTTTTAGAATAGAGAGATATTAAAATAGCAAACATGAATGGAGAAAAAAAAAAAAAAAAAAAAAAAAGGAAAAAGAAAGAAAACACGAGAAGAAAATAGTTTTTTACAACTAAATATCAATATTTTTTTCTGATTCAATATTGTAACATTTATACACAAAAAAAATTTCAGACTTTTGACAATACGCACTTAAAAAAACTGCTAAATGACTCAATGTGAAAAAAAATCTTATTACAAGCACCTTTACCCCTAACTATTAATATTTCTTTTTGCATATTTTATACAGAAGCTACGGGCACATTATATTTTTAACTCATACAAATTTTAAAGAGTATTGACAACAAGAGCTTGTTTTTTTTTCTCTCCTACTGAGACATATGAAGGAAAAAGAAAAGTGCATGTAATTTTTATGTGAAGAATAAGATGCTTTCTCACTGCTCATCACATTTTCTCTCAAATAAAATGTTACCAAAATATTAATCAGAAATAGGAATTCCCATGAACTGTTCAGACTTAATCAGTTTCTCATATGAAAGAAAAAATGTGTATTTTAGAACAAATACAAGAATGCAAATTATTCAAAAGTACTCAATCTGGTGCAATATAAATTTATATAGTTGATAAATATCAAGAATAAAGCATTCTTTCACATTTTCCTTTGTCAATGACAAAATGACACTAGATTCAAATATAAAATGCAAGGAAAAGACTGATAAAATTTAAGTCACAACATCAGAGCATCAAAATTAAATTTTAAGTGGATAGGGTATATTAAAGGTCAGCAGGGACTGCACCCATGCCAGAATAAAAACTAAAAGTTTGGCAAAGGCATGAGCAAAAGATTTATTGTATTGGCTTATTATTAATAAACGGTCAAGAGTGAGTATTATTCACGCTCAGAGGGTTCTGCACAATAAATATATGAACTGTATTATTAAAAAAAAAAATCGTTGCTAAAAGAATAATAAGACTTCATAAAAAACTGTACAATGTAGGGTTGGGTATAGCTGTATATACTAGAAAAGTATGAATAGGTATACCATAAAAGTTCAAACAGATATGAAGCCTAAATAACATCAAATATTGCTATTCTGTATAACTTTTTTTTTAATCTTATCCTAATTTGATTATGATGAACTTAATTCAGTACTGACAATAAAAGTAGTGCATATTTAAACTTCATTTGGCATTTCATAATACTAAATTCAGCGTAATAACAATCTTTTCTTTTTACAGTGTATCTAAAAATCCTTGTTCAAAGTTTAAAATTGGCATTGTGCTAAGTGCGCTTCAAAAGGAGGTCGCTGATAGAAATACAAATACAGTGTTTCTCATCGCCTCCTATTTTATCTCCTATCATAAAACCTCATTCCACAAACATTATTTTATCTTTTAAATTCATTCATGAAGTTTCACATTCATTCACTTATTTTATTTATATTTATTTATTACATCATAAAGTCAGTAATGGATATATCTTAAACTTTTATTTACTTTCTATATTGATTCTTGACAATATCCAGTTGAAATAAAGGTTCCTTTGCTTCTTTAAAGTCCGTAGTTATTTACGCCATTTTTGCCGTGCTTAACTTTCATTTCATTAATGTACTACACCGGCAAAAACTTTCTCTCGACTGATTTCAATTTTCCGTAACGATATTTCTTCTGCCAGATGGCGACTTAGCATATTGTTCCACAATCTAATCTTTTCATCGAATCTTGCTTTGCATCGATACGATGCCATTCTCCGATTGGTCTGTTTCATGGGCATTGCCTGAAACAATGCTTTCGATCCAATCCTTTTCATATATATGCGATGCTAATATTCAAACAGTGCACTTTTATCTTTCTTTCATGGAAGAAGTATTTCAAGCTACTGAACGTAGGCTGGACCTCGTTCTGGATGTATTTTTTATACTTATATATTTTTATTAATGTGTTTATACTTTGATGCTCAATCTGTGATAATTCAGTAAAATGTCCGATTCTAAATTGGCTAAGCCATGTTCTGAAACATCGTCATCATGTTCTCAAATTAGCATATACCGATGAATACAGTAGACTCCCTCAAATCCGCGAACGCCTAAAATCCGCGTATTTTTTTCAGATGTAAACAATGAAATTTACAGTTAAGTTGCAGGAACAAAATTGAAGACGGCGCCGAAATCGGCGACTACCGCAATGTTTTTTTTACTAAATTTTTTGTTAATCAATCTCTTTTGGCTATTACAGCTGATTTATTACTAAATAAATTTACATTACTTTTGATTTTGATATAAATTAGCATATCTATATCAAAAATTCCAGGGTTCGAAATGGAAAAATCCACGAACCGAAACGCTATTTTAAAATTATTGTTCGCGGAACTTTTTTTAAATTATAGACAAATTTATTTCTAAACATACAAAGCAGTATAAGAAAAGCATTCAGGACTCTAAATAACAATGAAAAAAGTTACAGTGAGAACAATAAGCTATATATACTGATAATAGCATTAACACTGTTCTCCTTGCTATCACTAGATAGCAGCATAGGACTTTTGGAATCAAATTGAATCGATTTCATTCGTAATATTTTTATTTTACATAATTATTTTAATAATTACTTACTTTTAAACTAATAAATTATTTTAATATTTTACTTATTTTAATGTTTCACTTTATTGTAAGCATTCATTATAATTTCCCTTGCTTAACTACCAATCAAATTAATGTTTCAAAAATGTAAACAAATCAATGACCAGAAATCCGCAAAATTCTAAAATCCGCACAACCTCTGGTCCCAAGCGGATTTAAGGGAGTCTACTGTATATCTATTACTGATGTCTAGTGTGCTTTTGGAATTTAATAAACTGTTTCTGTTCAAGTAAGCCTGCTTATGTTTTCCTATATATTTTAAGGATCAACTGCACTTCCACATATTTGCATATTTTCACTTTCAGCGTTATTTTTCCCAGCAAATGTTTCCAATGTGTTATCTGCTCCATTTAAGAAATATGTTACGCGTATAATCAATTAAAATTATGCCATCGTTCATCATGTGGTTATGGTGATAAAAAGATAACCCTGGAAGTTTGAAAAAGCAGAAGTTTTCAGTTAAGTTAGCGATCTTTAAGTTTTGTTTACATTATCGATCTTCAGTTAAATTATGAAATATATTTGATTTATAGTTTCTAAAGATATTATTTGCAATAGTTAAAAAGATTTATGCTTATTTTATGAAAACTTGATTTTTTTTTTGAGCTTTTGTTTCCAAAATAACGAACTTTTGTTTTTGAACTTTGCTGAACTTTGAACTATGTTTTTCGTTAATTACAGCTTATTTTGAAATAGTCTTTCATTATGATTGATTTTTTTTATGAAACTTTTAAGTTACAATAGTTACTTTTCTACAATTCTATAAAATTTTATTTTGAAACAAAAGCTGTACGTACATATGCAAAGTAACTTTTCAACAAGTGGGGGGGGGGGGGATAGTCACACTGTGGGTACGACTAAATTTTTTTTTTTTGCTCAAATTTTGAAATTTTCTCTTTTCCAAAATGGCCATTAACACGATTGACAAGCTGAGCTCAAGAAATTACTCTACATGGAGCTGTGATTTGAAATATCTGTTACTTGAGAAGGGCCTTTGGGAGATAATAATGAAAAAGCAAAAAGTTCCTGAAATAAGTACCACAGTTACTGCAGAAGATGTCGAAAAATTTAAATCTCGTGTTATACTGGTGTTATAAAGTGTTATTACTGGTGTATCTCAACATAGAACAAGAATTTAAAAGGTTGATAGCTGATTGTTCTGAACCAGTTGACGCATGGGATCGTCTTCATAAAAATTTCCACCCTGATTCCTGTACCCACCATATGACTGTGTTCAACAACTTGATGCAAGAAAGAATTCGATATGGAGAGATGATGAACCTGTTCGCAACAAAACTGAAAAAAATATATGTGGAAATAAAGCAAATAGATAAGAATTTCTCTGAGAATTATTTGAATTATCAATTCCTGAGGTTATCATCATCAAAATATGATACTTTTGTGCAGCAAATTCTGGCTAAGCCTGACGATGATTTTAAATTTGATCATATTGTAGATGAATTGATTGCTGAGGAGACCCGCCAAAAGCTGTGTGATAAAGATGGTGCAACATATGTGAATATTGCAAATACCTACAAAATGTTTAAATCACAAAAATCTACTGTGAATCGTAAACCTCACTTTTGTAAAATGCAACAAAAAAGATGCTGGAGGTGTGGCAGACCCGGTCATTTACAAGTGAATTGTTTTGCTAAAATACCAGGTAGCCCTCAACAATCCAGAGATTTATCTCCTGTTCCACTTCATAGACGTCGCCATTCATCAGATAGATCCAGTTCTTGCCATCGTCGCCAGTATTGTTCTCCAGAAAGGTGCTCCCCTGACTCATCATGCTCTAATCCATCTGACGACTCTGATTCCTTTCATGATTCTTGTGCTGACTCTCCTCACTCATCACCTGTTGCTCCCAGACGATCCAGAGGTTCCAGAGACCGAAATGAGATTATGTAATATTTTTTTTTTGTCTTGGAGGGGAGGGGCTATTGGCACAGTGGAGCTGCACTGGATGATTCTGTCCTCTTCTTTCCTAACGCTGAGAGTAATCGAGATTATGTTGTAGAAGTTGCACCCGAGGTTATCTCAGGTCCTTCCAACGATTTTCAAGATTCCCCGCTTAGGAGGAGGGGGGCAGGGATTTGGAGTCCAGATGCCTTTTTCAAACCCACTTTTCCAAATATTTCTTGTCATTGAATGTTAGTTGGGTAACTGAGTTCGGGATGTTAGTCGAGATCATGAGCTTCTTAAAATTAATTTACTGATATACTTTTAAGTTAAGTATGTTTTAAGTTTATCATATCTCATTCATATATAAATTTTTCATATAAATCGTACCTCATTAAATGTCATCATGGGAAATTATATGGTAAAAGTGTTTTTTAAGCTTTCTGTCTTTACACTATACCTTATGGAATTGTCATTTATGAGTTTTAGGGGATAAGTATAGACACTTTCTACTTAACTTTGTGAATTTGCCAGTATGCATTTTAATATCATCAGCTCAACTTGATCACGTCATAAAATTTAATGAATTTTTTTTTAAAGAGGTTTATTTTATTTTACCAGTTTTTAAATATTTGAAGAAACCTCCATACTGTTCATATCTGTGTTTATACATTGAAACTTATTTTATGCATATCATTAATTTTTGTTTGTTCATTCTAGGCATCTACAGCAATATCCTCTCATTGTGAATATATGTTTCTGGTGCACCAGAAGACTGTCAGTTGCATGAATGTGCCCTTTATTCATTTATGAATATGTAAGCAAGTTAGTTCGAAAGAGCCGCTGATTCATTTCTTTCAAGCCTAGAACACGAATCTTCATTAAAGTGTTTAATTATCTACATAATTTTTTAAAAATGTAATAAGGAATTGTATGTGATAATGTGATCAGGCCAACATCTTGAGCTGATGCTAACATTTCCAAACTGGAAATTGTTAGATTTTTGAATTGGCACGTACTCATCTCTTTCTTTTAGTGATTGTGTGAGAATTTTGTATTTAATATCTTTGTTGGGCCTTTTTGACCTTCGGTCAGGATTATGTCGGCCTCTGTTCTTTGACTTAGAAGATGTTCCTTATAGCCGTTGATTCATTTCTTTCAAGCCTAGAACACGAATCTTCATTGAAATGTTTAATTACCTACATAATTTTTTTTAAATGTAATAAAGAATTGTATGTGATAATGTGATCAGGCCGACATCTTGAGCTGATGCTAACATTTCCAAACTGGAAATTGTTAGATTTTTGAATTGGTACGTACTCATCTCTTTCTTTTAGTGATTGTGTGAGAATTTTGCATTTAATATCTTTGTTGGGCCTTTTTGACCTTCGGTCAGGATTATGTCGACCTCTGTTCTTTGACTTAGAAGATGTTCCTTATAGCCAACAAGTTTTCTTAGAATTGATCCATCTTTTAATCAGCAAATTCTCCATGCATTACTACTTCATCTTTAAATTTAAATTTTTGAAATCATTAATTGTTAAATTTTTTTAGTTAAATTGTTAAAATTTGTTAAATAGTTAAAAATTTGTATTCAATCTTTTTGAAGTATTTAAAACTTCTTTTTAAAAGTTGTTTATGAAGTTCAAAATTCTCTTTTTCAACCATTCAGGTTGTTTCAATTTTTGAGGTTCAAGGCTGAACCACGTTTTTCAAGTCCTCATATTGAGGGGGGGCATTTGAATTTTTCAAGTTTAATGTTTCAAGTTTGAATTTTCAAGTTAAAAATTCAAGTTTAAAAATCTTCCAGTTTATTGCCAATAACTATTATCCAGTTTGTTTTTTTATTGCCTTGTTCTGTTACAGTTAAAGTTTTGTGAATATGCTGTTTGGTGATTTTAAGTTCATTCATGAAGTTTCACATTCATTCACTTATTTTATTTATATTTATTTATTACATCATAAAGTCAGTAATGGATATATCTTAAACTTTTATTTACCTTCTATATTGATTCTTGACAATATCCAGCTGAAATAAAGGTTCCTTTGCTTCTTTAAAGTCTGCAGTTATTTACGCCATTTTTGCCATGCTTAACTTTCATTTCATTAACGTACTACACCGGCAAAAACTTTCTCTCAACTGATTTCAACTTTCCATAATGATATTTCTTCTGCCCGATGGCAACTTAGCATATCGTTCCACAATCAAATCTTTTCATCAAATCTTGCTTTGCACTGATTCAATGCCGTTCTCTGATTGGTCCATTTCTTGGGCGTTGCCTGAAACAATGCTTTCGATCCAATCCTTTTCATATAAATATGCGATGCTAATATTCAAACAGTGCACTTTTATCTTCCTTTCATGGAAGAAGTATTTCAAGCTACTGAATGTAGGCTGGACCTCGTTCTGGATGTATTTTTTATACTTATATCAATACTATTAATGTCCGTAAACGTCTGTATGTACGTATGTCTGTGTGTAACATTCGCCCTTGTACTGGGATCTACTTTTCTCACAGGCGACGTAGAGGGTCTTATAATATGTCGATTTGGGCCGCCGTTTTCTCAGAGAAACGGGCTTTGTGGTTTCGAGAAAATCCCGCCGTAATTACGGAAGCAATTAGCTAATTAACAACTCCTTGCCGAAGGAAAATCCGTTCAGAATTGAATCTTTTTATCAAAAGCACCAGTCTGACTACAATTGGACCCTTTGCGAGGCTAGCTTTGGAGTAGTATCAATGGAGGATTCACGAAAACGAGACCCCGATTTTATTTTGACGAAGCTAGGTACTGGGCGATAAAGCGAAATTGCATTAAATTTCCTACGCACCTCCTCAATATGCACCTTAAAATAAAGGTAAAGCAAATTCCGGACTAAATAACATGCAAGCTTAGAAATACGAGGCACGACCATAGTGTTATGGCCGTTTTTATTGAACTATTTAAGTTAAGCAAATACTCCCCACATTATACACCTTAAATTAAAGGTATTAAAATTTCCGAACTGAAAATCATGACAACTGAGCTCTACTAGTCGTCTCCAAAATGTTATGGCCGAAAAATTTCTGCAAAATTTTTCTTTCAAAAGACAATAACTCGGTAATTTTTGCCCGTATAAGTAGGAAGTTCCACCTTAGAAAAAGTTTGTTCTATGCAGATTTTTCCCGTACATTCTTTCTATGCTATCAGCTAAACTCTATTTCCTAAGGGGGAGAAGTTAAGGGGCCCGGGGGAGGGGCCCCCACCAAAAATATTTTTAGCATCGTTTTGATTGCATTTTTGGTTATAGCTCTTCAAAACAATTCTACTAGTAAATCTGCAGATCAAGAGCCTCAACGTCATCTCTGCAACTTATTGTTTTTAGCAAACTTTGTGTAATATTAATCTTTCTACAAAAACAAAATTTAAACTTTTAAATTACACAAACATTTATAAAAAGAAAAAAAAATATTTCGATGGTTTCAGACATTAGAAGCGTTAAATTAAACACGTTGTTACGTAATGATATTCTGAAATTCTCACGAGCTACTTATTCTAGTAATTTTTATATAATAAAGCAAATTTCTTCAGGAGGGCGCCCCTCTGAACCCCCCATTGTGTAATTTATTTTGCATTTGTAATTTTCTATTGATTGAGTTAATGATTATCCTATATCTTAGATTCCTTTTTACACTGCGATTTATAAGGATAAGCAACAATTTGGTCAAGCATTTTACGTTATCCTAATATTTATACAGCAGTATTTACTTGCCTGCTAACCACAAACACCTGTATCTAATGGATAAAGAACTTTTGGAAATATAAACTGAGACATCTAATTTAGAAATCTAATACCTTTATAATTTTTGTTTCCAAAAAATAATTTTGATTACCATTCTGCAATATTTATATCTAAGATCTAATCTAAATATCTAAAAATGTACTCGATAGCATTAACTTACTAAAATCACCCTAAAGTAAGGGGACTTCTAAACCTAACGGTTAATAATTCATCATCGTGTCCACTTCCAATTGACTAAATAGATAAACGTGATTTGGCGCCGTTAAGTATTTTTTGTGATAGCCTTTTAATAGTATCCACATTTAATTTAAAATCGTGATGTTACAAACACCATTGAAATTTGACGCATACCTGTGTTCAGGTCAAATTACGAAAGGTAACTAACCTTTTATTTCCCTTAGCCGGGCATTTTGTTTCATTTTTCGTAATAGGGATTATTTTAATAATTTAATTTATTTTACACTCTACAAGCTGTTACACGGGACGTTGTTCATGTAGCATGAAAATAGAGATAAATGCATTAACACGTTCACGCCGGCGCGGTGGGTCACAGTCGACTGTCTCAGAGCTGCCAAGTCTTTGGCCGTTTGGATACCAGTATTTTAATACAGAAAATGTTGTTTTATTTAATTAGAACAATTGGGTGATTTAAAGGAACAGCATTTTCTCTAAAATAACAGTGGTGTGGAAAAAGCCGGAGACTTTACAACTCGGAGACAGTCGAGTGTGACCCACCGCGCCGGTGTGAACGTGTTAAATAAAACATTTCACT